>MU558692.1:154197-173034 GCA_024362625.1 Silurus asotus | reverse complement strand
CACACACACACACACACACACACACACAAAAGTGATTATACCCCTCAAATTTTAGCAACTCTTTTAGTATATTTTTTAAAGGGACAATACTATAGAAATGAAACTTGGATATATTTAAGAGTAGTCAATGTGCAGATTGTATAGAGTATAGATATATTTCTAACAAAAATGAGTACACCATAACTGTGCATCGTGTGCAGTAGCTATCTTAAAAACCGATGTGCTGCAACATTGCTTTAGAGGTTGCAGATGCAACAAGTCAGTTTGCATGGCCGTCGTCCCAGAAGGAAGTCTCTTCTGAAGCTTGCTGACAAGAAATCCTGCAAACAGTTTGCTGAGGACAAACTGTCTAAAATCATGAATTACTGGAACCATGTCCTGTAGTCTGATAAGACTAAGATAAACTTATCCTAGTTTCCAGCATGTGTGGTGACACCCTGGTGAGGAGTACAAAGAAAATTGTGGCTTGCCCAAAGTCAAGCATGTTGGCGGTATCATCATGGTCTGGGGCTGCATGAGTGCTGCTGGTACTGTGGAGCTGTAGTTTACTGAGAGAAACACGAATACCAACATGTACTGTAACATTATAAAGCAGAGCAAATTTCCTCGCCCTTCAGAAACTGAGCCGAACAGAAGTTTTTCAACATAATAATGACCTCCAAACACACTGCCAAGGTAACAACTGCCCTGCTGAGGAAGCTCAAGGTGATGGCGATTCCACTTAGTCGTCAGCACCGTGCCCACGTGACCGATATCCCATTGTTTTCAGGTGTTAATGTTTAGCAACAGATTAAATAAAAAGGGAGAAGAGTAACCATGACTACATCATTCTAAAGCTCCAAGCCTCAAGCAGCGATTTTAGATCACCAATATTCAATGGAAAACGTATAACGAATGAATTTGCTGAATGTTTGGTGTTTGTTAAGCAGTACACACAAACAACATGCATGAAAAAAATTCACTACTTACATTATTTTTGTAATAACGAGTCACAAAGATCCACTGCTGCTAATCCCAGTTTATTAGGAAAGATAAGGCTCCACTGAACAACATGCCTAAAGCATTTCTGCTCCAACCAAACAATAGTGTTGTAATTTAGATGGTTATTCCTTTGTTTATGTCACAGAACTTCGGCTGGTGTTTGTGAATATCTTTCGGAATATCTTTCGCATAAAAAAACGACATCTTGATGGTAAAAAACAAATATGGCTGGTAGAATACAGTGTCACAAAATGCTTAAGACCACAAAATAAAAAATAATAATAAACAAAAAAAGTAAAAGAGGCGGAATCTTTGGTTGAAACTCCACTATAGGCAGGTGCCATGATGTTTTTATTATGTGCCACCTATCATTTCAAACCTTTTATTTCCTGCCAGTAGCATTATGGAAATTATTGATGGAAATGTAGCCAATAAGTGCAGGATTCTAACGAAATATGGGAGGATTTTATTCCCCACTTGTGTGAGTCTTAGTTTTATTACTCTTTACAAACTCTTGCTGGTCGAAGCAGAATGTGCTGTGGCGAACCAGGAAGTAATGCAGCTCTAAGTTCGGCACAACTGTTTATAGTGCATGCTAACTGCGCTTTGTTTACAAAAAAATAGAAAACAGAAAAAAATGGACAGTCAAAAAAATTTGAGATTCGCACAAATCTCAGATTTGCACAAAGCAGCGATGTAGAAAATATTCTTGGGGGTGAAGTAAGAACAGAGACTTGGAGAACAGAGACTGCATGGAGATGTTATTTTACATCAGTAAGTTACAATAAATATCCCTTTACAGTTTTATACAAGGTTATAGGTTTCTTTCGCCATTTGTTTTTGTAAGAGAAATGCTTAAAAAGTGTGTGAGAGTGTGTGTGTTGCTGAGATTAGAATGGCCGCACATTAATATGAATGGCCATGACTGTAAAACAATAGATTGCCTGGCTACTTGGCCATCAATATGAATGGCAAATTAATATCAATAGGCAAACATGTAAAACAATAGCCTTTAATGGTCAGCCATTCATTTATATGCAGACTGTATGAATAGAGTATAAATAGCCACCTGAGTTTAGCAGGTGACTCTCAAACAGTGGGAGGGAGAAAAGGATCAGACATAGTCTCAGATAAATTTACATTTACATTTGCGGCATTTAGCAGATGCCCTTATCCAGAACGACGTACAAAAGTGCTTTTTTGTGGTTGTAGGAATCTCATTTGTCATTAAAATCTTCATAACATTTTAAATATAAACTCATGAGACATGTGGCTTTCAACCCAGTACTTTTCTGGATTGCTCCAGGACTGATTTCATGTATTTATATAAAACTTTCTTTCGGCTTCTCCCGTTAGGGGTCTACAGCGGATCCTGCACATGTTTGATTTGGCACGTTTTTACGCTGGATGCACTTCCTAACGCAACCATCCCTATTTATCCGGGCTTGGGACCTGCACTGAGAGTGGCTGGGGTTGGTTCCCTGACCGGGGATCGAACCCGGGCCGCAGTGGTGAGAGCGCCGCATCCTAACCACTAGACCACCAGGGGACCTATTTCAAGTATTTATATATGAAATAAAAATAATGTTCAATGCAGAAAATGTATATCCATTTAACCTCATCTATTTTAAAATTTAAAATCTTTTTGAGCAATATTAACTTTGATTATTGGCAGTAAAGCTCAAAGTGTCTTCTTTACAAAAATATCAAAATTTTGTATGTAGCACATTTTTCTCAGGAACTGTTAACATTTAAAATTTAGGTAGGGCATTTCAGCTGAGAGTCCTAAAATTTGGACCGGGTGAACCAGACATAGTCTCAGATAAATGTTTGTAGGAATCTCATTTTTCATGATATCCTTCTTCAATTTAAAATATAAACTCATGAGACATGTGGCTTTTAACTCAGTCCTTTTCTGGATTGCTACTTTACTGATTTCATGTATTTATATATATATATATATATATATATGAAGGAAAAAATCAATTCAGGAAAAAAAAATGTATGGTACTTTATCATATATAACTTTTTATAACTTATCTTTTTGAGCTATATGAACTATAAATAATGGACAGTACAGCTCAAGTGTCTTCTTTTTAAATATGTTTTTTTTTTCGTGTATGTAGCCCACTTTTATCAGAAACTGTTAACATTTAAAGTTAGGTAGGGCATTTTCAGCTGTAAGTCCCAAAATCTGTGCCGAAGGCTACATCTCCTGCTGATCAGAGGCTGTTGCTGTAAACCAGGGGTCACCAACCTTTTTAAAACTGAGAGGTACTTCTTGGGTACCGAATATAGTGAAGGGCTACCAGTTTGATACACACTTCTAAAATAACTAATTTGCTCTATTTATCTTTAATTATATGTTGTTATTAATAATTAATGATATTCATCATTATCTAGTCATGTATATTTAATATTGTCATTTTAAAATTAACATGAATGCAAGAGTAATTTTGTTAGGGAACCACCAACCACGCCTCTCTCCAAGGCTCTAACTCTCACTCAGCCTTTTCCTGCTCTAATCACCTACAGCTGTTCCCCATTACCTTTCCACTGTAAGGTCCCATTTCCACCTCACTTACGGTTGGATCTACTCGTTGCCATGAGAGATCTACCGGACTTCCTACCACTAGTATTCCCCGTACTTTCATGCTCATGGCGCCGCTTTGGAGGAAGCGCTCAAGATAGGTTTGCCTTTAAAGGTTCACATTTGCAATCATCCCTGGACAACCCGCATTACAGATTCTACCCGCATTATGGTTTATACCAGCTCTCCGGTTCGTACTTCTCCTCAAGCCTCTGCGTTGTATATATACAGACTGCTCCAGTATGGTATGGACTCTTGGTCTATCCGTGACAGATTTAAAAAAGAATAGCAACAAAAATAATTAGCTGCAGCTCACTGGTAAGTGGCGCTATGGTGAGATATTTTTAGAAAAGGCCCGTGGGCACCATGTTGGTGACCCCTGCTCCAAACCCATTTTTTTTTTTTTATCTAAACTGACAAAATATTTAAATTCATACTGTATTTATTTTCTCTACTTCATTCATTACTAATGACTCAGTATTAATGCTTATTTCTTTCATGTTGTGTCTTGTGTAGCTTATTGTTAATTCTTTTTTTTATTTTGTTTAACTATATTGAAATTAGTTACCACCAAAACTAAAATTATCTCCAGTCTTATAATTCATTTTAATATATAATAAAAATTTTAAAGTATTATTTTAATTTTACAATAGTTGTTAACATACTGCACAATTCACTCTTGCACATAATAAGGGATTCTGTTTTAGCCAAAAGGCCAATTCCGTTTACAAAGAAGCCAATTCAGAAACTATACCATTTGTTCCACCCTTTCACAAATTTTTGCAATTTCCAAGCAAGAAACAAAAATAAGTGCATACAAGAAAATAAAAATAAAAATCTATATTTAAAAAAAACTTACATGCAAATTTGCTGCCTCTCGTCTGCCCAAAGAACCATGTTCTACCCGGCCGAAGAAAGCACTATAAGCAGTTGAGGGTCTTATGATGGGCAAGCTAAGGGAACGAGGATCCTTCACACCTTTCTCCATCCTCAGCTCTTCTGGTCTTGCTAATAATGTGCACAATGCAATACAGTTAATCAACACACTAAATAAATTAGGATTTTTTTTGTTACTAGCCTGGCAATTCCACAAGAATTTTATAGAAGCTTTATAAACTATAATAAATAAGGGAACACTCAGAAATGATTGTATTCTTTGTTCAGGAATCACTGGGACTTTGTTGTTGAATTCTTGTTTACCTCGTACTCTGAGGTAGTGTCCCCCTAAGCGGTAAGCCTCAAATCCAAGAGATAAGGGAGTATTGGACTGATCCAAAAACAAATCAACTTGAGATAATTCAATCCCCTTCTTTTCAAACACAGTGCTTAGAACATCCCTGTTACATACAACACAATGACAGTATTACTAACACGCTCAATGTACACACACTAAGTGCACCAAACTTCATACAAAAATTTTAAAAGTATTTTATACACCTATACAATTCTTATGCATTATATGCTTGTACATAAATGAAAGTGGTAGCGGTAGGTCTGTGCAGGATGTGTGCATAATCACCTTAACGATTTCTTTTTAACAGCTTGGACTATTTCCATGCCTATGTCAACATTTAGGTCAAACTTAAGAGTAAAGAACTCTTTGCTGGTGTCCTGTAGAGGGCAGCAGGGGCAGAAAAACAAGTAAAAACAGTGAAGCAGCCTTATAAAATTGCCTCTAATTTCTAAGTGTGTTGATTTAAATGAGTGTGTTCCCAGATAGTTACTTACTTCTGTATATCGTTGTCTTTCTTGCTTCTTCACTAGTTTTATCGGGCTCCTGTTGCAATCCCTGGTGTAAACACATTTTTTTATATATTTAGTTTTACTTCAAATTTTATCACACCAATTCTGCAGTAAATATAGTGCAATTTGCAATCATGTAGACAATTCATTATTTAAAATTCTAATTTAAAATTCTAATAATAATCACTTTGATAGGTTTCAGTGCAGGAAATTTTATCCTGTTTATCCATGATAGATAGATAGATAGATAGATAGATAGATAGATAGATAGATAGATAGATAGATAGATAGATAGATAGATAGACAGACAGATAGACAGATAGACAGATAGATAGAACTTTATTGTCAATGCATTGTACAGGTACACAGCAACGAAATGCAGTTTGGCATCTACCAGAAGTGCAAAATGTAGCAGTCGTGCAAAAGTGCAGATAAATATCTAGCATATTTAAAGTGCAGATAACTATCTGGCATATTTACAGCAAGTGGTATATATGAAAGTATATACAGTGAATAATTATAAAGGCTATTTCAGTGCAGAGATGTGTGGACATTCAGAAGTGCAGTGAATAAATATAGAGGCGTACAGTAATTAAGAAAATTTTAATTAAGAAAAAGTTCTCATCATTATACACAAATTAGGGTAGTATGTACATTAAACAATTGCATTAAAGTTGAGTAACCACAAAAAAGTTATCTAGTACTAATTACCTCATCTCTTTTTTAATCTGCCTCAGTCATTGCATTAGTACCTCATTACATTACCCTGTTAAGCATACATTCAAGTCAACTACGGCAGCGAGTTTTATCAATAATCTTCCGGAAATATCGATATTAATTAGATCTCCGTTTGACCCCGCACAGCTTAACTGGGCCACTGAATATCTAGAATCAATATTACGTTACATTCTAAATGATGTAGCTCCCCTTAAGACCGAAATGATCAGGGAGGAAAAAAATTGCACAGTGGTATAATTAACATACGTGCACCTTAAAACAGACCACTCGGAAATTAGAAGGTATATAGCGTCAAACAAAATTGACAGTATTTCAAATAGCATGGAAGAAGAGACACCTAAATTATTAGAAAAAATCTCTTTTTGCTGCTAGATCAGCATATTTCTCCACCTTCATAGAAAATAAACATAATACTAGATTTTTATTCAGCATGGTAGCAAAATTAACAGGAAATAAAAGCACTGCACCAACATGCACACCATCATTAGGTAGTAATGACTTTATTACCTTTTTTAATAATAAAGTTGAAAACATCAGGCAAAAAATCCAGACGATTAATATAAATCCAAACTATTTTACAAATAACCCTGTAGACAGCAGTGTAATTTTAACAGACAATCAATTAGAGCTGCAACTAACGATTATTTTTTCTGTCAACTTATCTGCCGATTATTTTTTCAATTAGTCAACTACTTCAACGATTATTTTTTGCTTAATCTAGTGATCTTTTTTTTATTAGCTAATTGATCATTTACAAAAAATTATAAGTACAACTTCCAATATAATATTTTAACTTTTATTAATATTTTTTCAAAAAAATACTTCAATGTTTTTTTACAGTATACAAAAATAAAGTGGCAAAAATAAAATGTAAACAACACTTCAACATCAGGCACGAATAATGCCATATAAATTCAACAAAACTCAACACTGTGCAAAAAGCCATAAAGTGTAAGGCCAATTGGGGCGTGCAAACAGTGACATCCTTTATATGAAAGAAATCTTGTACACAGCTTTGCCTCTTCCTGAGAAAAAAACAAATACGATAATTAACATTAGGAACCAATTTAAACATAAAATCTATTAACGCTAACAATATATAAACTGTACTGTATTTTAAAGAGCGTAGTAAATTTGCATATTTTTAAATGAACTAAATGTGAATAATTACAATGTTTAATATGATTACTTTGATTAAAATATTAATTCTATTTCTGAAAGTGTAGTGAATGTCATTTTATTATGAAATACTAAAAGCATTTTAAACTATTTAACTAATGAGATAATTTGTTATTAAATCACGAACTTGTGATTATGTTTTATTTAATTGGCTTGTGCCAGAAGTAAACAAAAATGCACTAGTAGCCTATTTATCTATATGTTCACATACACTACTAGATTACAGCGAACTGTTAATGTAAATCTAGTAGTTAATCTTAAGTCTGTGTGCATAAACAACTTCCAACAACCAGTAAATGTAAATTAAAAGTTAAAGTTTGCTTTATTGTCGCCAAAGTATGGCAAAGTCAATGTTTAGAGTTTATATTGTTAGCGATTAGCATTACCATTATTACCTAGCATATTTGAATTAATTCTTGACCAAAACACAGCAGGTAAGAACACAATAATTACTAATTGTCATAATAAATACTTACAAAGATGGCTCGTCCTTTTGAGGTCGGAGAGCACCAGGATGTTTTCTACTGAGGTGCTCCTGCATCGCAGTTGTGCTGCCGTGGTACGACATTTCGGTTTTGCAAAGGGAACAAAGGACTATTTTATTTGGCCTCTGTTTTAAGTATTCCCATACTTTTGATAATCATAGTCTAGCTTTTTGTGACAGACTGGAACTTTCTCCATTCCCAGAAGCAGAAGCCGCCATTACACGAGATGAATGTAAACAGTGTGACGCTTTTTACGCATGTCGACGTATTTTCGTCGTTGCAGCACTACAATCAATTACAAAGTTTTACTCCTATTCAAGAGAATGACAATTTCATTTATTTTCTCTTCAAAATCATAAACCAGCATTTTCGAAACCCTTGCCTACAAGTTTCTTCAAACAGATAATTCCAGAGGTAATTATACCTGTTTTAAAATAGATAAACTCTTCCATTAGCACTGGTTATGTACCTAAATCCTTCAAACTGGCAGTTATCCACCCCCCCTAATTAAGAAACCTGATATTGACCCATGTCAGCTGTCCAACTACAGGCCAATATCAAACCTCCCCTTTATATCCAACATTTTTAGAAAAGGTTGTAGCACAGCAGTTATTCTCACATCTACTTAGGAATAACATTTTCAAAATGTATCAGTCAGGATTTAGGCCTCATCATAGCACAGAGACATCACTAGTTAAGGTGGTAAATGAGCTGTTATTGGCCTCTGATCTTACTAGTTTTGCTCGAACTTAGTGCAGCTTTTGACACCATTGATCATACTATCCTGCTTGCTAGAACGTTGTTGGAATAAAGGGAACAGCTCTCTCTTGGCTTAGGTCTTATTTGACTGATCGCTATGTTTGTTGATGTAAATGGTGAGTTCTCCACACTCTCTGAGGTAAAGTTTGGTGTTCCGCAAGGATCTGTCTTAGGCCCACTGCATTTCTTTTTATATATGCTCTTTAGCTATGCTGATGATACACAGTTGTAGATTTCAGCAAAGCCGGATGGGAGAGATTAGCTTAACAATGTTGGGGAGTGTGTAAAGGACATTAGACAGTGGATGCTTAATAACCTTCTTCTGCTCAACTCAAATGAGCTGGAAGTACTTTTACTAGGACTACTTGCAGCGTGTACAGCAGTCAAAGACCTTGGTGTGATTATTGACCCTAGTCTTTCCTTTAAGGCTCACTTGAATAATATTACCAGGATCGTCTTCTTTCACCTTAGCAATATTGCTAAAATTAGAAATATGATTTTGTTATAGGATGCAGAAAAACTAGTTGATGTAAGTGCATAAATAAGCTTCAGTTAGTTCAGAACGCAGCAGCAAGAGTCATCACTAGATGTAGAAAATATGAGCACATCACCAATTAAATTTCGCATTGAATATAAAATACTACTACTGACGTATAAAGCACTTAACGGTCTCACAACGCAGTATATGAGTAAACTTCTGTACCAATTTGATCCTCCATGCCCACTTAGATCAAAAGTTGCAAGCTATTTGTTGGTACCTCAAATAATTAAGACTACAGCAGGGGGCAGATCTTTCTCTTTTAAAGCCCCACATTTATGGAACAGTTTCCCAACTAGTGTTCAGGACTCAGCCACAGTCTCAGTGCTTAATGTCAACAGTCTGCTACACTGACTCAGGACTACAGTTTGCTTCTGATCATCATCACTGTACCCCGGAACATTGTATATCTGCAATAAATGGACATTCAGTGCAACCCAGATAAGGATGGGTTCCCTATTGAGTCTAGTTCCTCTCAAGGTTTCTTCCTTATGCCATCTCGGGGAGTTTTTCCTTGTCACACTCGCTACCAGCTTGCTCATCATAGACAAACTTATGCTTATAAAAGAACATATTATTTTTTATCACCACATTATCTGTGTAAAGCTGCTTTGAGACTCTGTTCATTGTTAAAAGCGCTCTACAAATAGAAAAAGAAAATACATTTCTCCAAGTTTCTCATTGGTAGTTCTATTGGAAAGCATTGGGAAATTCCCTTTTGCTATGCAAGCAAAGGCCCTGTGTGTGTTGAGCATACAGCAGAATGGATACACAAATAAAATTAAATAAAAAAATCACTTGCCCCAAATCAAAAACTCCTTCTTCCCCTTCCTCCAGATCAGAGCTAAACCGGGTGTGTGTGGGACAGGAGCGAGTTGACATGTTGCGAGCAAAGGTTGGAACCTGACAGGAGTATAGTTAAAGTCAAATTACCTGGAATGTACAAAATGTTGTATCCTGCCAATGATATGCATAACATGTATGCATAACATTTCTATGTTCATGTTAAGTAAAATAAATGACAAATAGTTCATGTATAAATCTGAAACTTTATAATATTGTGAAAGATATGGAAGTTTTCAAATACAGGACAGAAGTCTTAACCTTTCAAATTAGACTGTGAATGCCTACCAAAAATGTATGTTACCATCAGTAAAAGGGTGTGACATGTGATGTGATTCTGAGAGGTGCAGTGGCCTACCTTCCCTAAAATCTTGGCATAATGGGTGGTGACGTACCTGTGATGGAGAAAATGAAATTTTTAGTGTTTCAGTTTTACTGAAATGTTCACAGACATGTAAACAAGGGCAGCTTTTCATTTAAATCTTACTAAAATAATTTTGGCTAGTGGTCAGAAAATAATCCTTGCAACCAAATTTTGGGCACCAGCCCAGCTTAGAAGTGCTGTTTCTTTTATCCCAATTAGAGCCACTCATAATAAAAAGCGCATCCACTTTCACACCATAGTCAAGATTTAGTTCTACGTGTTTCCTTGTGAGGCCTTATGATATTTTGCCTTCTGTCTCATTCCCTAATAATGCCAATTTATGATTTTCAATTTTAGATTGCTTTTTTTTATTATTATTATTGTTACCTGCCTTTCTGTCTATTTCTGGTAGTGGCCTTGGACTATTAATTACATTGTTTTGCAGATATTGCATATGGATTCTTAGTCTCTTTTTCCAATTCACCTCCTCAGTCTCTCCTCGTCCAGTAAAACTGCTGAACCAATTTACCCACTTTATAGATATTATGGGAAAAATGTTTTATGGACATTATGGGGGACTCTATCAGCCTCATGTCTGAGTAACACCCCCAATGGCCAGGTTGAACGGGGAAAACAGTCAGTGGGCCACAGAGTTTATTGTGCTGACAACCAGGAGAACTGGGTCTAGTTCCTGCTGTGGATAAATATAACCAATTTCCTAGGTAACTCAACCACATATGGCCACCAAGCTGCTTCTCTTACTTTCAATATTAAACATACCACCACTGTCAAAACTTTGATATAACAAGCAAAAGCTTAAAAAAAATTTCCAACCACATATCTTCCACAAAAAAAAAACCCTATATTCACACACTATATTCCACGATATTCCACCCTTTCTGGAATCTGCTGGAACCATTGACTTCCCACACTACAAAGCTGAGCCTGTTCGTTTTTATTTTTAAAACAAAAATATAAATACCAGCAGTGATATCACTTGCAAAAAAGTCTGAAATAGTTAATTTATTGATGATTACAAGACATTCAGTGTCACCCAGATAAGGATGGGTTTAGGATTCTGCTTCCTCTCAAGGATTCTTCCTCATCCCATCTCTGAGTTTTTCTTTGACACTGTCGCCAATGGCTTGCACATAATACATTTATAAGCGATAACATATGAATCGATTTCTGCATTTACAGGTCATATTCATAATCTATTTAATTCTGTAAAGCTGCTTTGGGACAATGCCCATTGTTTAAAGCATTATAAAAATTTAACTTAATTGAATTGAACATACTGATGTGTTCAGTATCTATTACACACAGGGACAAAAAAAAAACAAAAAACCCAGAGATATAAGGGTGGGGGTTGGGGGGGCTTCAATGTGTTTCCTCCTATTGTTCATTTTTATTGCATGGCAACTATAACAACTGATGCTAAAACACAAACATACCACATCAGACATGTTTATTCTATTTAAACTGGACTCCCTATTTAAATAAAAAGAGGTAATATTAATAGGATTAGACTATAGCAAACAGCAGGTTTAACACAATAAAAAATTTTTTCAATAATTGGGGTGGGGGGGAAAAAAGCTGAAAGATATTTTATTTAGAATATACTGTCAGTATAATGTCAAAATAAACTACGTCTGCCTTAACCAACAAATGTACTGAGAGTATAGCTCAAGCAGAAACCGAAATGAATGTCTGCAGTACCCAAATTAAATTAATGTCTGCTTTAAGGCCATTAGGTATAACACAAGAGTAAAGTTGTGAGGACACATGACAGACAGATATAACAAATACAAAAGAAATCACATGTGAAAACCATGAAGAAAATTCTTACTTACTTCAAATACACAGTTTTTAAATGCTATCCCATTTGGCTTGTAAGTCATTTTACATTGGAATAAACATACACACTAACAAAATTGGTAAAAAAAAAAAAACAACAACAAAAAAAACAGCACTCAACAAAAAATTTTAATGTTATACTTAACTCCCTAAATTCTGAGAATTAATGAAAAAGGAGAAAGGAAAAAGAAATCTGGGGAGATAAATGCAAAAAAGTAAAAAAAAAAAAAAGAACAATAGCTGCCCAGCCAAGCAACTGACCAGTTAGCACTTACCTACTGCTGCAGTAAAGTAAGAGATGCATGCGTATGTCTCCAAACAAGTATGAGCTGTTGGTTGTATACACTAGAACTGTACACTGTAGTCCTACTGTAGTGTTTTAGGACAACATTGGTCTTTGAGCGGCCACTCCATATTGCGCTCTCTCAGTCTCTGTTGCTGCCTTCCTTTCTCCATCTATTCCTTTTTACGCACTTCCTTCCTTTCTTTCCTGTAGTCTTTTACATAATTTGTGTGTGTGGGTAAGTTCAACAGTGAGTGAGCACCAGGTGGAGAATGTATATATTGCATGTTTAATAGTGAGATTATATAATTATACATAGTTAATATATGTAAATATATGAAGTGCCTGAAATTAATTGTATTAAATTGCCTAAATTTTAAAACACATGCATTTTTTTTCCTTTCCCCTGGCTGTGATGTTTTGCTTAAAAACAATGTTTATAGTTGTTTTCGGTTTAAGGCTTAAGATTATGATGGTCTATTTTTGCTTGAAATAATATTTGCTAACTTTGTCAAATGTGTGTAAATATTTTCTAACTGGCTTTAATTTAATGGGAAGGTTTTTTTAATCATAGCAATTGGTACCTACCAGTAGTAAACCAAAGAAAGGACAAATAGTGAACTAGCAACAGAAGGTCATAAGTGCTCAAGGCACATTATTGCATTTGGGGGAGTAATAGCTAGCCCTTCTGGTCAGAACTCACAGAAGTGCTACTTTACAACAACTTGCTGAAGAAGAATTTACTAAACGAAAGTATAAAAATGCAGTTCTGGCAGCCATGTGGATGCTAATCTAAGACAACCTTCCTAAACGCTGGTGCACGCCATGTATGTCCCTTAATGGCAATGGTATATTGTAATGGCATTGGCCTTTTCAGCAGGTTGCTACACCCTGATACACTGCAAAATTTCTGAGGAATGTTTTGGGAAACATGATGACTTTTTCCCTTTAAAATCACCAAAAACCCAATCTATTTGAGAATTTGTGGGAAGTGTCAAACCATAGTGGGTCAATCTGCCAATGCTTGGTGCTAAAAAACACAGAATAATTTCAAAAGGTCTGATGATGTCTATTTCTTGTCTATTTCAAGTTGTTTTGATACTACAAGGCTGACCTGACTTCACTAAATATTATTTACAAACCCCCAGGATGTAGGCCTCTCCCCTTTCTCTTGTTCTCTCTCTTACTTCTCCCTGAGGTCCCATCTTCCTAGAACAGAGGTAAGTCTAAAACCATCACCTCAAACCCAATTTAGCAGAGATTGCAGTGTCTGTGAGCATGTAAGGGTGTCATATTAGTTAGGCCTTGGTATACAACTGTCCATCAACACCTGATTTAGTGCAGGACTTGCTATCGCAGGCTGGATGGCCATTATTAGACATTTTCACATGTACATATAATAAAACAGAACTACTAGGGCCACAGGCAGCACGACGATTACATAATTACCCTGGGTGGCTTTTTTATTAAATTATGTGCAGCTGTAATAGGCCTAGTTAAGAAATTTTCATTTTAATAATTCAAACCAATAAATAAAGGGACAGATTTCTTTTATTCGAAAAACCTTTACACTTTTTTGGCATCCAGAGAGTTCTATTCTAGACACATTTAGCTGAAATATTTTGTCATACCTCTTCTAAAACTTGCCAAAGGTGCTCTCTGACTATTATTATATTTTTATTATAAAATTTTTGAATTTAGATTTGGGGACTAGGCAGGTCATTTCATGATAGAAAACACTCCAGCTAAGCATAATATAGTTTGTTTTCTATATTATGCTTGCATGACTTCATTGTCTTATTGTATAATGAAATTCGTTCAAATTAGCCACAGTCCAGTTGGACCTGCATAGAGTTCAAAGTATGAAATAGTAGCCATGTTTTTTCCATAATCCTTTTACTCATAATAGGTATTCAAAGTTATCTGCTCCAAAACAACACCAAACCAATAAGGTTCTACTTAGATGTTTGACTGTGGGGCAGCAGGTTACATCTTCTCTCCTATACCTTGTCTTAATTAAGTTCTTCTGTTAGAGACAGAAATGTAAAATTTAGATTGAACTGTCTAAACCTTTGTTCTAGTCATTCTCTTTTCAATTCTTGATATTTTTCTTGCCATTTGTTGACTTTCTTGCATATAAACAAAAGGAACATAGGTGTGTTTCAAACAAAAGCGTTCCCAAACTTTTGACAAACACTGTTGTATATACACTCATTAGGTACACTCACTTTATTAGGTACACCTGTCCAACTGCTTAGTAAAGCAAATTTCTAAAATCAGCCAATCACATGGCAGCAACTGAATGCATTTAGGCATGTAGACATGGTCAAGACGATCTGCTGCAGTTCAAACCGAGCATCAGAATGGAAAAGAAAGGGGATTTAAGTGACTTTAAACATGGCATGGTTGTGGTGCCAGACGGGCTGGTCTGAGTATTTCAGAAACTGCTGATCTACTGGAATTTTCACGCACAATCATTTTATCAGCCAATCACATGGCAGCAACTGAATGCATTTAGGCATGTAGACATGGTCAAGACGATCTGCTGCAGTTCAAACCGAGCATCAGAATGGAAAAGAAAGGGGATTTAAGTGACTTTAAACATGGCATGGTTGTGGTGCCAGACGGGCTGGTCTGAGTATTTCAGAAACTGCTGATCTACTGGAATTTTCACGCACAATCATTTTAGGGTTTACATAGAATGGTCCGAAAAACAGAAAATATCCAGTGAGCGGCAGTTCTGTGGGCGCAAATGCCTTGTTGGTGCCAGAGGTCAGAGGAGAATGGCCAGACTGGTTCGAGCTTGAGAAAGGCAACAGTAACTCAAATAACCACTTGTTACAATCGAGGTATGCAGAAGAGGATCTCTGAACGCACAACACGTCAAACCTTGAGGCGGATGGGCTACAGCAGCAGAAGACCACACCGGTTGCAACTCCTGACAGCTAAGAACAGGAAACTGAGGCTACAATTCGCACAGACTCGCCAAAATTGGACAATAGAAGATTGGAAAAACGTTGCCTGGTCTGATGAGTCTGCGACATTCGGATGGTAGGGTCAGAATTTGGCGTCAACAACATGAAAGCATGGATCCATCCTGCCTTGTATCAACGGTGGTGGTTCAATGGTGTGGGGGATATTTTCTTGGCACACTTTGGGCCCATTAGTACCAATTGAGCATTGTGTCAACACCACAGCCTACCTGAGTATTGTTGCTGACCATGTCCATCCCTTTATGACCAAGATGTACCCATCTTCTGATGGCTACTTCCACCAGGCTAATGCTCCATGTCATAAAGCACGAATCATCTCAGACTGGTTTCTTGAACATGACAATGAGTACACTGTACTCAAATGGCCTCCACAGTCACCAGATCTCAATCCAATAGAGCACCTTTGGGATGTGGTAAAACGGGAGATTCGCATCATGGATGTGCAGCCGACAAATCTGCAGCAACTGCGTGCTATCATGTCAATATAGACCAAAATCTTTAAAGAATGTTTCCAGTACTTTGTTGAATCTATGCCACGAAGGATTAGGGCAGTTCTTAAGGCAAAAGGGGTTCCAGTACTAGTAAGGTGTACCTAATAAACTGGCCGGTGAGTGTAGTTATAGAAGAGACAACATTTATAAATGTTACCTATCCAGACTCACCAGATGATTAGAGGTCTATTTTTAGTGTTTTATCCTCAAGTCACCGCAAGGTTGTTTTCTTTGCCACCATTGCCTCTGGCATGCACATAAGTTGTAAATATATGCATTTAAAGTTGGAATTTATATATTTCTGTCAAGTTTTGTAGCAATTATAAAAGTCTAGTGTTAAATTTTATTTATATGAAGTTTATTATTTCTCATCCCGACTTACTCATCAGGGACAACTTACACTTAAAAGATGTTCTTTATATCACCACATTATCTGTGTAAAACTGTTTTGAGACAATGTTCATTGTTAAAAGCGCCATACAAATAAAAATGAATTGAACTGAAGTATTTGGCATATCAATAATTGTTACATGATTTAAGTTCAGCTGTGTACAATATCATTTCTTTGTTCCTGCTGACACCTTTCACTGAGAAAAGAAAAGTGTAAAGGACTGCAGGGGAGTGGCAGGATATCCTCCATAAACATCACAATTTTTAAAGCATAAGCACAAATGTTTGCCAAATCCAGGGCATTGCACTATAGAGAATAAAGCATTTGCTTTATAAAACCTGTTGAGAGCTGAGAATTAATTTGCCAGTGCAAAATACAGAAAAAAAAAGACAAATCAATTAAGACATGCCCCAGTGACATGCAAAGGATGAATCATCAATGTTTCCAGCAGTGTGGTGTCATTTTATACCCTTTTCCTGTTTTTCTCTATTTGCTACACTATGACAACTTCCTCTTGCCATGTCTATGGGTCTTCTTTCCAAAAGATGTGCCATGCTTTCATAAGTCAGTGAATCATAACATGTGCCATAGTGCATTGTTTTAACTCAAGTTAAGATATTTTAGCTCAATGATGGCACAGATGTACAATTCAGAAAACATTTAACAATAACATTAAAATAAAAATAGGGCACTCAACGCCCCCCTAATTGACACCAAAATGTATTTGAACATGTAAAAATAAATCAAACTATGATTGGGAGTGCTCAATAAAACAATATTTTGTATAAATATAATCCAATTAATATAAGCAAATATCAATACACAAACACACAATATATACAGGGAGTGCAGAATTATTAGGCAAATGAGTATTTTGACCACATCATCCTCGTTATGCATGTTGTCTTACTCCAAGCTGTATAGGCTGGAAAGCCTACTACCAATTAAGCATATTAGGTGATGTGCATCTCTGTAATGAGAAGGGGTGTGGTCTAATGACATCAACACCCTATATCAGGTGTGCATAATTATTAGGCAACTTCCTTTCCTTTGGCAAAATGGGTCAAAAGAAGGACTTGACAGGCTCAGAAAAGTCAAAAATAGTGAGATATATTGCAGAGGGATGCAGCAGTCTTAAAATAGCCAAGCTTCTGAAGCGTGATCATCGAACAATCAAGCGTTTCATTCAAAATAGTCAACAGGGTCGCAAGAAGCGTGTGGAAAAACCAAGGCGCAAAATAACTGCCCGTGAACTGAGAAAAGTCAAGCGTGCAGCTGCCAAGATGCCACTTGCCACCAGTTTGGCCATATTTCAGAGCTGCAACATCACTGGAGTGCCCAAAAGCACAAGGTGTGCAATACTCAGAGACATGGCCAAGGTAAGAAAGGCAGAAAGTCGACCACCACTGAACAAGACACACAAGCTGAAACGTCAAGACTGGGCCAAGAAATATCTCAAGACTGATTTTTCTAAGGTTTTATGGACTGATGAAATGAGAGTGAGTCTTGATGGGCCAGATGGATGGGCCCATGGCTGGATTGGTAAAGGGCAGAGAGCTCCAGTCCGACTCAGACGCCAGCAAGGTGGAGGTGGAGTACTGGTTTGGGCTGGTATCATCAAAGATGAGCTTGTGGGGCCTTTTCGGGTTGAGGATGGAGTCAAGCTGAACTCCCAGTCCTACTGCCAGTTTCTGGAAGACACCTTCTTCAAGCAGTGGTACAGGAAGAAGTCTGCATCCTTCAAGAAAAACATGATTTTCATGCAGGACAATGCTCCATCACACACATCCAAGTACTCCACAGCGTGGCTGGCAAGAAAGGGTATAAAAGAAGAAAATCTAATGATATGGCCTCCTTGTTCACCTGATCTGAACCCCATTGAGAACCTGTGGTCCATCATCAAATGTGCGATTTACAAGGAGGGAAAACAGTACACCTCTCTGAACAGTGTCTGGGAGGCTGTGGTTGCTGCTGCACGCAATGTTGATGGTGAACAGATCAAAACACCGACAGAATCCATGGATGGCAGGCTTTTGAGTGTCCTTGCAAAGAAAGGTGGCTATATTGGTCACTGATTTGTTTTTGTTTGGTTTTTGAATGTCAGAAATGTATATTTGTGAATGTTGAGATGTTATATTGGTTTCACTGGTAAAAATAAATAATTGAAATGGGTATAAATTTGTTTTTTGTTAAGTTGCCTAATAATTATGCACAGTAATAGTCACCTGCACACACAGATATCCCCCTAAAATAGCTAAAACTAAAAACTACTTCCAAAAATATTCAGCTTTGATATTAATGAGTTTTTTGTGTTCATTGAGAACATGGTTGTTGTTCAAATTAAATCCTCAAATAAAATTAATCCTCAAAAATACAACTTGCCTAATAATTCTGCACTCCCTGTATATTAAAAATATACCATAAAACAAATATTTTCTATAGAGCAATTAAAATGATCTTTCCTGCCATATTTCTAATATAAAGTTTAAAGATAATAGAAAGATGAGAACTTGCTATGATTTATGATACTAGTTGCCATTATAGTGTATTTTTCATTTTGACATCCTTTTGTACCCCCGAGTCACTGTATCAGTGTAAACAG
>MU558692.1:94842-117950 GCA_024362625.1 Silurus asotus | reverse complement strand
TATATAATATTATTATTTTTTTATTTGTTTTAACCTTGTGTACTTTAAGGTATATTTGCAGTTATAACTAATAATCATATCAATAACAATAATCTTAATTAATAATGATTATTAATTATACCATAATAATAAATACAGTATGCAAGTTAATATGTATTTACAATTATAAATCAAACAAGACCTAACACAAATAACAAATTATCTTAAATATTTGTATCCTACATACAGTGGTGCAAAAATGTATTTAGTCAGCCACCATCTGTGCAAGTTCTCCCATTTTTAAAATTTTCATCACATTTTCATCACTTCAACTACGAGATACAAAATTAGAAGAAAAATCCTGAAAATCACATTGTCTGATTTTTAAATAATTTATTTGCAAATTATGGTGTAAAATAAGTATTTGGTAACCTACAAAAAAGCAAGATTTCTGGCTCTTACAGACCTGTACCTTCTTTAAGAGGCAGGCAATAAGTAAGCAGCTTGGTGTGAAGAAATCAACTGTGGGAGCAATTATTAGAAAATGAAAGACATAGGGTTAGGGTTAGGGTTAGGGTTAATCTCCCTCGATCTGGGACTGCACACAAGGTCTCAGCCCATGGGGTCAAAATGATCACAAAAATGGTGAGTAAAAATCCCAGAACCATATGGGAGGACCTAGTGAATGACCTGCAGAGAGCTGGGATCAAAGTTGCAAAGGCTACCATCAGTAGCACACTATGCCGAAAGGGACTTAAATCCTGCAGTGCCAGAAGTGACCCCTGCTTAAGCTAGTACATGTCTGGGTCCATCTGAAGTTTGCTAGTGTCAGTGACCATGGGGACAATGGTAGGGGTAAATGGATGGGAGGACCCAAATGCAGGATGCACACAAGGTTATGGAAAAAAAAAAACTGAATTTAATAATTAAAGCAAGGGGCAAAGGCAAAAACAGAATCCAAAACAATCCATAGCAATGCAGGAGAAGACAAAACCAAAGTCCAAAACAGTCCAAAAATCCAAAAACCGGCAAAACAGTACAATACAGGGCAAGGCAAAACATAAACCAAAACAGTCCAAACTTCAAAACCAGAGGTGGGGCGGAACAGAGGTCAAGGACACACTTCACTGCTGTCACACTGTGCTCATACATAGATAGATAGATCTAATATGGCGGCACGGCAGTAGCTCGCAGCGGCCTATCCGGATCCAAAAATGGTGCTTTCACCATATTTAGCCCGACCTATTACAATACATGGACACCAGAGTCAGCTGTGTTCATGTGTACGACAGACACTACTACGGCACAGGCATCATGCAACCAACAATCTGCATGATAAAGTTATTAATAACCTTTGCAACCTTGGCTTGCTGCGACCTCTGCCACAAAGACCAGCCCCCCAGCCCTCTGTGTCACCTGATCCGGTGGCTGGCAGAGGGGACGACGGAAGCACTGTTTGAGGAACCGGAAGCGTGGCAGGTCCATTTTTCTTTCTAACGTCTGCTTACCTGGACAATAAACTGGACTACATCCGATTCCAGTTAACCACACGGCGAGAGTTTAGAGACTGTTGCGTCTTTGTTTTCAAGAAAGACGTGGCTCAGCAACAGAGTTCCGGAAGCCGCCATCTTGGAACCTAAAATCTTAGGTTCCAAGATGGCAGCGTGGCAGTAGCTTGCAGCGGCCCTTTTCGGATCCAAAAATGGTGCTTTTGCCATATTTAGCACGACCCTTCACAATACATGGACACCAGAGTCAGGTGTGTTCATGTGTACGACCACCAGACATTGTTACAGTACAGGCATCATGCAACCAACAATCTGCATGATGATTTTATCAACAACCTTCGCGACCTCGGCTTGCTGAGACCTCGGCCACATAGACCAGGCCCCCAGACCTCGGTGTTACCTGACGCCGGTGGCCGGGAGAGGAGACGTCGAAAGCGCTGCTCGAGGAAGCGAAAGCGCGGCAAGCGGGCGGGTGTCCGAGCTAGGCTAAATGCTAACCCTAGCCGGCCGGCTATCCCGTCCATTTTTCTTTCAAACGTCTGCTCCCTGGATAATAAACTGGACTACATCCGACTCCAGCAAACCACACGGCAAAAGTTTAGAGACTGTTGCGTCTTTGTTTTCACAGAGACGTGGCTCAGCGACAGAGTTCCGGACACCGCCATCCAGCTAGACGGGCTAACTGTGTTTCGAGCCGACAGAAATGCAGCTCTGTGCGGTAAGACTCGCGGTGGTAGCGGTGTGTTTATATCAACACAGAATGGTGTAAGAACTCTGTGCTTGTTTCTCGCTACTGCTCATCGCTAGTGGAGTTTGTGACTGTTAGATGCAGACCTTTTTATTTACCACGGGAATTCACCACAGTTTACATTGTCGGAGTGTACATTTCTCCCAGTGCTAATGCTTAGGAGGCACTGAGTGGACTTCAACCATGCAAATCTCAAGACTGTGCTTCCTAAACTCCATCAGCATGTGGACTTTGCAACGAGAGGAGCGAACACGCTGGATCTTGTTTACACAAACATCCCCGGCGCGTATCGTGCGGAGCCCCACCCCCATCTCGGATACTCAGACCACAGCTCTGTTATGTTGATCCCAGCATACAGACCACTCGTCAGACGCTCTAAACCTGTTCTGAAACAGGTGAAAACCTGGCCAGAAGGAGCTACTTCTGCTCTTCAGGACTGTTTTGAGTGCACTGACTGGAACATGTTTAGAGAGGCTGCAACCAATGGCGATTCCATCAACTTGGAGGAGTACACATCATCAGTGACCTGCTACATCAGCAAGTGCGTTGATGATGTGACCATCTCCAAGACCAACACTACACGCTCCAAACAGAAACCATGGATGATTGCAAATGTGCGTGCGCTGCTGAAACAAAGAGACTCTGCCTTCAGATCAGGGGACAAGGCGGCCTTAAAAACAGCAAGGGCCAAACTGTCTCGTGCCATCAGAAAGGCGAAACGCGCGCACGCGAAGAAAATCCACAACCACTTCCAGGACAGTGGAGAAACCCGGCGCATGTGGCAGGGCATCCAGGCGATCACGAATTACAAGACCACATCACCTGCTTGTGACCATGACCCCTCCCTCCCAGATGTGCTGAACGACTTCTACGCCCGGTTCGAGGTGCAGAACAACGTGGTGGCAAGGAAGACAATCCCCCCTCCCACTGACCAGGTGCTCTGTCTAACCACAGCTGAAGTGAGGTAAACTCTATGCAGAGTTACCCCACGGAAGTCTGCTGGACCTGACAACATTCCTGACAGAGTGCTCAGGGAATGTGCAGAACAGCTAGCAGATGTCCTCACTGACATCTTCAACATCTCCCTGAGCAGCGACGTTGTTCCCACGTGCCTCAAGACAACGACCATTGTTCCCGTGCCGAAGAAGTCTTCTGTCTCCTGCCTCAATGACTATCGTCCCTTCGCGCTCACACCCATCATGATGAAGTGCTTCGAGAGGCTCGTCATGAGGCACATTAAGACACAGCTTCCACCCTCCCTGGACCCCATGCAGTTTGCATATCGTCCAAACCGTTCCACGGACGATGCTATCTCAACAACCCTTCATCTGGCCCTCACCCACCTGGATAACAAGGACTCTTATGTGCGAATGTTGTTCATTGACTTCAGCTCAGAATTCAACACAATCATTCCTCAGCACCTGATCAAGAAGTTGAACCTTCTGGGCCTGAACACCTCCCTCTGTAACTGGATCCTGGACTTCCTGACTGAGAGACCTCAACCGTGCAACGGCTAACTGCCTGGTGTGGAGCAAACAACCTGTCTCTGAACGTGGACAAAATGAAAGAGATGGTTGGCGACTTCAGGAGAGCACAGAGCGAACATTTTTCACTGATTATTGATGGATCCTCAGTGGAGATCATCAAGAGCACCAAATTCCTTGGTGTTCATCTGGCAGACAACCTCACCTGGTCACTTAACACCAGCTCCATCACCAAGAAAGCCCAGCAGAGTATCTACTTTCTGAGAAGGCTGAGGAAAACCCACCTCACTCCCCCCATCCTGTCCATGTTCTACAGAGGGACCATTGAGAGCATCTTGAGCAGCTGCATCACTGCCTGGTTTGGGAACTGCACCGTCTCGGACCGCAAGTTCCTACAGAGGAAAGTGAGGACAGCTGAGAAGATCATCGGAATCTCTCTCCCCTCTATCATGGACATTTACACTACACGCTGCATCCGCAAAGCACACAGCATTGTGGACGATCACACACATTTTACACTTCTACCTTCAGAAAAACGGTTCTGAAGCATTCGGACCACCACAACAAGACTGTGCAACAGTTTCTTTCCACAAGCCATCAGGCTTCTCAACACACAGAACTGAAACGGAACTCTCCAACACACACACACACACTCACTCAAATGTGTGTAACGAACTGAAAAAAATTTTCCTGGACTTAACACCTAACACACACTCATCACTCATCTCAATCCATTCCACCACCATTCATTTATTTATTATTTATTATTTTTAAATGTACCATACTCTCAACTGCTGTTTTTGCACATTTATCATTTTCATTGTATTATACTGTTTACATGCTGTTTTTGCACCTTCGACTGCTGCTGTATTTTTTGCACTACACTGTTTACACTCACTTCTGGGATATAGTTTATATTTTGCATAGGTTTTACAGTTTTCTTGTACAGTACTGTATAATCTAGTATACAGTAGGTCTACTGGTCGGCGCTATATTGGGTTTTGTGTCTTGTCTTTTGTCGTCTGTCTGCACTGTCTGCACTGTCTGTCTGCACTGTTTGCACCAGGCTGCACTCGATGCACTTTATGTAACTTGTGTTTTAGCTTAATGTTGTTTTGTTTGTTTGTTGTTTAGTGTAGCACCAGGGTTCTGAAGAAATGTTGTCTAATTTTTACTGTGTACTGTGTACCACTGTGTATAGTAGAAATGACAAAAAAAGCCTCTTGACTTGACTTGAAATGATCCAGCTAGACGGGCTAACTTGTGCTGACAGAAACGCAGCTCTGTGCGGTAAGACTTGCGGTGGTGGCATGTTTATTTAAATCAACACAGAATGTAAGAACTCTGTGTTTGTTTCATGCTATTGCTCATCGCTAGTGGAGTTTGTGACTGTTAGATGCATACCTTTTTATTAAACACGGGAATTCAGCACTGTTTACATTATCTGATTGTCATAACTACTCTGTTATGCTAATTCCAGCATACAGACCACTCATCAGACGCTCTAAACCGGTTCTGATACAGGTGAAAACCTGGCCAGAAGGAGCTACTTCTGCTCTTCAGGACTGTTTTGAGTGCACTGACTGGGACATGTTTAGAGAGGCTGCAACCAACGGCAATTTAATCTTGGAGGAGTACACATCATTAGTGACCAGCTACATCAGCAAGTGCGTTGATGATGCGACCATCTCCAAGTCAATCACTACGCGCTTCAACCAGAAGCCGTGGATGACTGCAAATGTGGGTATGTCGCTAAAACAAAGAGTCTCTGCCTTTAGAACAGGGGACAAGACGGCATTAAAAACAGCAAGGCCCAAACTGTCCGTGCCATTAGAGAGGTGAAGCATACACACGCAAAGGAATCCACGCCCACTTCCAGGACAGTGAAGACAGTGGAAGGGCATCCAGGTAATCACAAACAACAAGACAACATCACCTGCTTGTGTCCATGATGGCTCTCTCCCGCACAGAGCGACCAATCTCCACTGATTATTGATGGATCCTCAGTGGAGATCGTCAAGAGCACCAAATTCCTTGGTGTTTATCTGGCAGACAGCCTCACCTGGTCACTCAACACCAGCTCCATCACCAAGAAAGCCCAGCAGCATCTCTACTTCCCAAGAAGGCTGAGGAAAGCCCATCTCCCTTCCCCATCCTGACCATGTTCTACAAAGGGACCACTGAAAGCATCTTGAGCAGCTGCATCACTGCCTGATTTGCGAACTGCACCGTCTCGGACCGCAAGACCCCACAGACTGCTGTGAAGATCATCGGAGTCTCTCTCCCCTCTATTATGCACATTTACACCACACACTGCATCCACTAAGCAAACAGCGTTGTGAATGACCACACACCCCTGTCACACACACTTTTCGCCCCCCCCTGCCATCAGAAAAACCGTTCCGAAGCATTCGGGCTGTGACTTTTTTTTGCACCTTTCACTGTATTACTGTTGACATGCCGTCTTTTGCACCTTCGACTACTATATTGTTTACATGCTGTCTTCTGCACATCTTGACTGCTGCTGTATTTTTGCACTACATTGTGTTTCTTATATTCACTCCTGGGTATAGTTTCTACAGTTTACAGTACTGTATAACCAAGTATACAGTAGGTTTACTGGTCGGTGCTATCTTGTTTTTGTGATGTCTGTCTCTACTGTTTTTTTGTCTGCACTGTTTGCACAAGGTTGCACTCGGTGTTGTGTTGTAGCTTTATGTTATTGTTTAGTGTAGCACCAGGGTTCCGGAGGAACGTTGTCTCATTTTTACTGTGTACTATTGTGTAAAGTAAAAATGACAATAAAAGCCTTTTTTAAGAGCACCACCCTCACATACTTCTCTTACACACCTGACTTACTTATACAATACCACAACTCCTCTCTTGGCACTCTGTCGTAAGCTTTCTCTAAATCCACAAATACACAACTCCTTCTGACCTTCTCTTTACTTCTCTATCAACATTCACAAAACAAATAGCATATGTGGTGCTCTTCCTCAGCAATAAACCATACTGTTGCTCACAGATGGTCACCTCTTCTTTCCACCTGACTTCCACTACTCTCATATCTTCATGGTGTTACTGATCAACTTAATTCCCCTGTAGTTACTGCAGGTCTGCACATCTCCCTTATGCTTAAAGATTGGTACTAGCACACTCCTCCTTCATTCCTCAGGCATTCTCACCTTCCAAAATCTTGTTAAACAATCTGGTTAAAAATTACACTTCCATCTCCACGCTTCTACTGGTATGTCATCTGGTCCAACCGACTTTCCACTCTTCATCCTCTTAATCCCTGCTCTCACTTCCTCCATTGTACTCCTATCCACTTCCTGTTTTACCAACTCCACATCATCCAACCTTCTCTCTCTCTAATTTTCCTCATTGATCAGCTACTCAAAATACTCCCGTCACCTTCTCAACACACTGTCCTCATTACACAACACATTTCCATCTCCATCCTTTATTGCTCTAACTTGCAGCACATCTATCCCAGCACGGTCCCTCTGCCTGGCCAATCAGTACAAATCCTTTTCTCCTTCCTTAGTGTCCAACCTCTCATACAGCTCCTCATATGCCTTTTACTTGGATTTTGCCACATCCCTCTTTACCTGCTGTCACACTCCTTGTACTCCTGCCTACTTTTCTCATCACTCTGTCAATCCCATTGATGTTTTTGCCAACCTCTTTCCCCTTATGTTTTCCTGCACTTCCTTATTCCACCACCACATCTCTTTGTCTTCCTTTCTATTTCCAGATGTCAAACCAAGTACTTTTCTAGCTGCCTCCCTCATCACTCCTGCAGTAGCTACCCAATCATCCAGCACCTCTTCACTACCACTGAGCCTCTCTCTGACCTCTTCCCTGAACCTCACACTACAGTCTTCTTACTTCACTTTCCACCATCTTATTCTTCTTTCAGTCCTCACTCTCCTTCTCTTTTTCTTTGCCTTCAAAACCATCCTACAGACCACTATTCAATGCTGTCTAGCTACACTGTCCCCGCCAACACCTAACAGTCTCCAATCTCCTTCAGGTTGCATCTCCTACATTAAACATAGTCCACCTGTGTGCACCTTCCCCCACTTTAATAGGTCACCCTATGGTCATCTTTCTTCTTAAAATAAGTGTTCACCACTGCAATTTCTATCCTTTTAGCAAAATCTACCTCCACCTGCCCTTCTACATTCCTCTCCTTAAAACCATACTTACCCATCACCTCCACCTCTGATACCTTCACCTACATGCCCAATAAAGTCTGCCCTAATCACCAATGGTTCATTTCAAGGTACACAATCTACCACTTCATCTAATTCACTTCAGAATCTTTCCTTCTCTTCCATATCACAGCCGACTTGTGGGCACTGATGACATTTATCATTATTCCTTCATAACCCTTTCAGAAACTCTCTTTACCTCCACTACATTCTAACTGTATTCTTCTTTCAGAATCACCCCTACACCATTTCTCTTTCCATCCACACCATAATAGAACAGTTTAAATCCACCTTCAATGTTTCTGGCCCTTTTTACTTGGTCTCCTGAACACACAACATATCTACCTTTCATCTTTCCATCATATGAGCTACCTCTCTCCCTTTACCAGTCATAGTACCAACATTTAAAGTACCAACCCGAACCTACACTCCTCCTTTTCCTGCCATTTTTGTAGACGTCTCCCTCCTCTCGTTCATCTTCTTCGGCCAACAGTAGCCCAATTTCCACCGCTACCCAGTTGACTAACGATACCTTTGGCGGTCGTTGGTAACCCGGGCCTTGACCGATCCGGTATAAAAAAGAAATGTGTGATCCGCAAATTAAATTTTTATCGAGCGTATGGCGACTGTGCACCACGATACTGGGAGGTGTCCCAATATGGTGTTCTATTAAGTGCGTCCACCCTGGCAAGGGGGAAAACACATCTGCAAACTCCTGGTGCAATTTCACGACCTGTGTTCTCTGCAATGGCGAGAGGTGGTCTCCACCGGAGACCGAGGCGAATTCTGATGCGGCTTTTGTTCTTACCTCCGGTCCCAGATTCTCCCCCTCGAGAAGCACCATCGCTAGAGACACAGCCTTGCTTCATAGTTTTGGGAGGTTTAGGTGGTACACCTGGAGTGCGTCACCCCTGTTGGTGCACCGCACCTCATAGTCGACATCTCCCAGACGCTGTGTAACCTCAAAAGGCCCTTGCCACTTTGCGGGTAATATAGAGCTTGACGTGGGTAACAGAAAGAGGACTTTATCTCACAGGGAAAACTGCAGAAGCCGCACACCCGATCATACTGCCGGGATTGCCGTTCTTGAGATTTCTGCTAATTTTCCAGGGTTAATTGTCCCAATGTGTGGAGTTTTGCTCTCAGATCCAAAATGTATTGAATTTCATTTTTACCACTCGAAAGTCCCTTCTCCAAAATATACCGGAGGACATCCAGCACTCCGCGCGGCTTATGGTCGAATATTAATTTAAATTGGGAAAACTCCATGGAGGCTTGCGGGACCTCTCGTACTGCAAATAACAGAGACTCGAGCCAATTATCCCAGTTCCGTGCATCCCCATGTATGAACTTCCGAATCATGTTTTTGAGGGCCTAGTTGAAACTCTCCACCAGGCCATCAGTTTGCAGATGATAGACACTGGTGCGATTGGCTTAAACCTTGAAAAGGATTTCGGTAACCCAACTCGGGAGATAATGCGGAAGAGTGCCTTCACAACACCGCGTGCGGAGATGTTGCGGAGAGGCACTGCTTCCAGATATCGAGTTGCATTATCCACTATGACTAATGCAAATGTCCACACGCTGTCCGCTCTAGTGGCCCGACGGCGTTCATGCCAATTCGAAAGGGCCATTTAATAACGGTAAAGGGCGCAAAGGCGCTTTTGGGATGGCCGGCGGATTCACTAGCTGACATTCCCAGCATGCCGCACACCATCTACGCACATCGGCGTTAATGCCCGGCTAATAAAAGCGGTCCATTAGTGGTCTAAATTTTTTACAAAGCCCTGGTGCCCGGCCATCGGATCATTGTGAGCCACATGAAATAGAAGCTCCCTGAGGCTCTTCGGGGGCCAACAGCTGGGTCGTTTCCTCCCCGGTTTGAGTGTCCTGCGTATAATTTGTCTTTAATAACGCCGAAGTAGGGAAATTCCCCGTAGGGCGGAGTCTGTCTGACCGCCTTCCCAGTCAACATAGCGCACATTCTACACTGCTTTACCTCACCGTAGGACCCATCCACACACATTTCCCTAAGCAAGCGAGGAAAAGCGGACCAATTTGTACCCAGAATTAGCGGATGGGTGAGGTGGGGACTAACTGCCACCTCCACTCCATGTTTTTTTTCCCTGAATCGGACGGAAATGGCCACCAGTGAATTTTCGTGAATGTCCCCATGCACACACACTTTACCTTCACCTCAGTGTGCAGTATTCAAAACCTCGCATCGCACCAGGCTTTGATGGATGGTGGTCTGCTCGCAACCCAAATCCAACAACGCCTGGTGTGTACCCCCTTGGATACTCACCGGTATATGGTACGTTCCCGCTTGATCGAGGGCAGCCTGTGGTGCCCTGGGAATCTGGACCATCACCCCCAATTCCATAACGGGACACTGATCCAGGAAATGCCCCGGCTTCCCGCAGCGCCAACAGATGGGCCCAAGCTTTCGCTTTGCACCTGCGCGGACTGACTTACCCACCTGTGGAACCTGTGGCACAGACCTCTGAATGTGAGCAGAAGGAGAGGAAGCAAGAAAGGAAGAGGGTGGAGCTCACAGCTGAGCAATCGGCTTTGGGGGAACCGGCCCCCGTCTCCGTGGCAGGGGAATGGGAGGAGAGGGGAAAGAACCAGGTGACAGGAGAGAAGGAGAGCCAGAAGAAGACGCAGGGGATTCGCCCGCCCCTGCTTACGCCGCCAGGTGATCCTTCACCAGCTGCACCGCCTTCTTCACCATTTCCGGTCACTGGCACTGGACCCATTTTGTATTTCAGTATGCAATCAGCCAGCAGCTGCAGAGCGGAAAGTAGCGGCAGCAGGCAGAGAGCTTCTTCACTCCTGTCCATTTCTCAGCGACAGCCACGTGCTTGAACAGCTTCAGAAAAACTTTGATGTCATCCTGCGTGCCCATCTTATTCAGCGGGATGATAGGCGGAGGGGTCAGGGGGTGACAGGAGCCTCTTTAGAGCTCAGAGCGCTCGAGAATGCTTGGTGGTGCTTGGACCACCTCCTCAAACCGCTGTTTCTGCTCGGCACGCACCTGGAGGAGGGCCTGGTATTGGGTTTGCTGTAGCTCGGCAAGTGGCTTCACTAGCTCCGCCAACGGTGACGATTCCATCTTTTTCAGCGTTCATGTTCCCAGGTTTTGGCACCACTGTGGGAGAGTGCATGGCTCAATGAAAAGGATTGCCAAAACAGGACAGTTTCAGATTCAATAAAGACTCTTTATTTAGAACTTTTCTTTTTTTTCCGGTGCTCAGTGCCTTACTTACACTTCTCTGGCACACAATAACATTCGCGCACAGTGAAAGAACATCGGAAAAGCACGTGCGGCCACGGGCCTCCCAGGACCCAGACACCTCGGTGCGCAGATCAGGGGCGGCGCAGAGGCTGTGACACAGTGCAGGAAACGCACAACCAGCTCACTTGCGCGCGGTGCTCCCGCGACACGACCGCCCAAGCTAATCCAGCTCGGACCCGGCTTGTGCCACGACCACAAGGAGCTCCATATACAGCACAGGCTGTAAGAAGTCCGCAGGTTTGCCAGCATCCACCAGCTCATCCTTTTTGGAGAGAGAGAGACATGTAATGCTGCACCGCCCACACCTGGAGAAGAAGCAGCCGCCAGGCATGCTTCCCCTAATTTCCCGAAATTTATTCCACCTCGGAGGTAGAAATACGGAACACCGCGTCACACAAACCGGGAAAAGAACCGATACCAAACGAGCGCTCTCCCCGGGGAATGGGAGCTCGGCTAGCAGCCGGGAGCGCATAGCCACACGGCTAAAAGCTAACAGCCGATACCATCGAAAGCCAAAGCCTCGAGGGAGAGCGCTCACCTCAGAGAGAGCTCTCTGAAATTCTCCTACCTCGGAAGAAGAATACGGACCACCGCGAACGCACCGGGGGAAGAACCGTTCTCAAACGAGCGCAATCCCCGGGGGACGGGAGCTCGGCTAGCAGCCGGGAGCGCATAGCCACACGGCTAAATGCTAACAGCCGATACCATCGAGAGCAAAAGCCGCGAGGAAGAGGTGAGCGCTCCCTGTAAGTCTCCCACCTCGGAGAAAGAATACGGAGCACCGCGTCACACGCACCGCTAAATGAGCGCAATCACCGGGGAATGGGAGCTCGCCTCGCAGCCGGGAGCGCATAGCCATACGGCTAAAATGCTAACAACCGATAACCTCGAGAGCCGACTAAGCACGCTCCTAAGCTAAGCAAACAACACATCGGCTGTGTGTCGCCCCCAACAAGCCCCCCCTCCTCTGAAATGAATCGGGGCAAGCAGGAGACACGCAGACGGAATTCTGCCTGCATATAAGCTCATGACTGCACAGATAACACACTCAAAGCGCTTACCTGAACGAGCAGAAGCTAATGTCGCTACCACCGCACAGCCATCTTGTATCTTCCTGGTTTACGCGACGTCGCCTGTCTATGACGTCACGGCTTGCCTATTGGCTAGATTTCACATGTGGTTCAGAGCGTGGTCACGCAGGGGCGTTCCCATAGCTTTTCGACGCAGCTCAAGTTCCTGAAGGGGAACCCAAATGGAAAAAAAGAGAAAAATCCAACCTTTTATTTAAGTACATTACTTTGGTGGTAAAAAAATTACGCATTTAGAAAAAAACAAAAAAACTTGAAATCATGTGTGCCACAATTATTGGCACCCCTGATGTTAATACTTTGTACAACCTCCTTTTGCCAACAAGGCAGCACTTAATCTCCTCCTATAACATTTTACAAGATTGGAGAACACAGAGAGAGGGACTTTTGACCATTCTTCTTTCTAGATCATCCAGTGTCCTGGCTCCTCTCTTATGCACTCTTCTCTTTAGCTCGCCCCACAGGTTTTTGATTGGGTTAAGGTCTGGGGACTGAGATGGCCATGGGAGGACCTTAAGTTTGTGACTGCTGAACCACTTTTGTGTGGATTTTGCCACATGTTTTGGATCATTATCCTGCTGAAAGACCCAATGATGACCCATATTCAGCTTTCTGGCAGAGGCCATCAGGTTTTTATTTAAAATATCCTGGTACTTCAAAGCGTTCATAATGCAATGCACCTTAACAAGGTTCCCAGGGCCTTTGGAAGAGAAACAGGCCCACAGAATCACAGATCCTCCACCATACTTCACGGTGGGCATGAGGTGCTTTTCGGCATACTCATTCGCCAGACCCACTTGGAGTGTTTGTTGCCAAAAAGCTCAATCTTAGTCTCATCCGACCAAAGCACACAATCCCAGTTGAAGTCCCAGTACCGCTTAGCAAACTCCAGACGTTTACGTTTGTGAGTGTTAGTGGGAAAAGGCTTTTTCCTTGCATGCCTCTCAAACATCTTGTTGGCATGTAGAAAGCGTCTGATGGTTGTTTTGGAGACTTTGTGACCCCAAGATGCCACTCTTTGATGCAATTCTGTGACGGAGAGCTTGGGAAATTGTTTTACTTCTCTTACCATCCTCCTCATTGTGCATTGTGGCAAGATAAACTTGGGCGCTCTTCCAGCCTTTTTTGTCACTGTTCCAGTTGTTTTAAACTTCCTAATGATTCCTCTGACTGTAGATACCGGCAAGTTAAGGCGAGTGGCCATTTTCTTGTAGCCATTGCCTGACTTATGAAGGTCGACACATGTCTGCCTTACTTGAATGGTGTGTTCTCTTATCTTTGCCATGTTGACAAATGGGTGAGAGAATTAGGCCTCTGTGTCACATCATATTTTTACCCCAGGGAAACAGGAAATCATGAATTATTTATCAAAAGTCCCTAGATACCCTGACCAACCTTAGCAACTACAGAAAAAAAAATATATATATAAAAAAAAAACAATTCAATTTTTCAGAGGAATTGTTAGGGGTGCCAATAATTGTGGGACACATGATTTCAAGTATTTTTTATTTTTTTTCTAAATGTGTGATTTTTCTACCACCAAAGTTATGTACTTAAAAAAACGGTTGGATTTTTCTATTTTTTTGCATTTGTGTTTTTTTTAAAAAAAGGAGAATTTTTAGAAGTCAACGACACATCTTAAACAGGGGTGCCAATGATTGTGGAGGGCACTGTATATCAGTTTGTGAAATGCAATATGTCATTGGCAAATGTTACTGGAATTATTACAAAAGTGGAAGTGTAAATGAACAGTAGCCACAAAGTATTAACCACAAAACAGAAGACCATGTCCACTCACAGAACATGGTGACCAAGTGCTGAGACAAATGGTGTTTAAAAATTTCCTATGCTCTGCTAATTCTATAGATCAAGAGATTCATAGTTTCCCTTGTATTAATATCAGTAGTATCTGTGTAGGGGAGCTTCATGGATTTGGTTTCTATGGCTGAGCAGCTGCATGCAAGCCTGATATCATCATGTAAAGTGTCAGATGGAGTGCTTTAAAGCACACCACCACTGGACATAAACTGCCTGATGTTCAACTGTAAAGTAATAAATGAAATGGTGCTTTTTTCCAGGGATAGGGCTACTTCCTCTGAAGTGAAATCTTGCAATCAGATGCATCACCTTACAGTTTTAGGAGAGTCTTAATTTCTATTGCAGCATTACCATACACCCAGAACTTGCCCAACACGAATGCCTGACCTCATCAATGCAATTTCTTCAGCTTTCTTGTGGATTGAAAGCTAGGTGCAAAGGGGCACCAGCTCCAAATTAATGTCTTTATTTACAATGCAATGCCATTACATTCCCAGTCGGTGTACTAGTCTGGTGTCCCATTATTGTAGTCCAAATACATGTTTACAATACTTTTTTCTTACATGCATACTTTGTATTTATTATGCTAATAAACACAAGGACACTTTTCCAACTATGTCTGTGTACTTTTAGTAATTTAGGTGAAATGTCATCACATTGAATAAAAGACAGGAGGTGGAGTTGGAGGTAGCAGAGCTGAAGATGTTGAGGTTTTTGTTGGAGTGATAATGATGAACAGGATTAAAAATGGCGACCCCAATAGTAAAAGCTGAAAGAAGAAGAAGGAGATGATGAAATGTCACTACATGCATGTTTTAATGTTTAATGACACCAGAACTTTGTGGACATTCCCATTAACCAAATGCTTCAGAAGTCCTTGCCACTTGACACCAAAACAACATTTGCTTGCTGCCAGGAAAAGCCTCTATGCTCATCAAGTGTTAACCTGCAAGCCTTCAGCATCCTGATGAGTCTTCCAAGATGCCTCTCAAAGTCTGACCAGACTGTATATATCATCAATGCTCGTGTTTTTTATTCCTTGCCAGTTTCATTATTTTCCTTTAAACATTTGTGTGTAATAACATCAGGATATTATTCTCAGTGGCCATGTAGGTTAAATCTCTGAGACAGAGATTTATGTTTTTTTTACTGAATGAATAGCTTATCAGCTGCTGATTATTTACACACTAATGTCACTAATTTATAAATAAATAATATATACATTTCTAATTTCACAATTTATATTCTGGTGATATATAGGTAATGAGATCATCAGTTGATCTTTTGGGTTTTTGGGTAAACTGAAATGAGTCCAGTTTTGGAAAAAAGTTTGTCTTCAAGTAAGAAATGATCAGTTTTTTTAAAACATGTCAATGATAGGATGAGAGGGTCAAAAAAGAAGTCATTGATGATAGGTGTAACAGCCTGTTTTGGTACTCGTCAAATTATAGTTGCCTTTAAGCAGATGGGAACAATTGCCTTGACCAGGGACATGGTGAAAAGGTGAGTGAGGACCCCAACCAACTGCTTTAGACAGACCTTGAGCACCCTGCCTGGAATGCCTTCAGTGCCAATAGCTTTACAATATGTGCATTTATCCTGCTCAGGGTGGAGCACACATTGGTGGTGGAAGCTCAGCAATGTTTGTTAGATCTGTGTTTTCACAGCATAAAATGAGTTGAGATCTTTTAAGATGGCATCACTGATTGAGGGAGTGCTGTTAAATTGAGTTTTGAGTTGTAAGTTCGTGGATGTATCAGGGGTCATGGTTATTGAAGTTGTTCTCAATGTGAAGCCTTAATTCCTTTCTTCAGATTAGCCCTGAAAAGGTTGTATGCTTTCCCATTGCCAGACATGAAAGCAATGTCACACGTCTTTAGCATATGTTGAATACAGGTAGTTCCTGACTTAAGAAGATGCGTTCCATTCAATCTTTTTTTTACAATTCTCGCAACTATTCTCCTACTATTTTTATTATCTGATGATGTACTTCTCCAATGGCAACTGGAGATGACCCTGGTCCTCTTTTAACTTTTCCCTTTAGTCTCTTCAACTGTCATATTTTTTCCCTTTTCTAATCCCTGACCTGATACATCAGCCTGATCTGCTCACCAGCCTTAATAATATGTATTACGTTGACAAGCATTGGGTTAATATAATGAATGCTAAAATTTAAATATATTTAACTTTGCCTCTTAAGCATGATTATTGATTATTTCTGAACAGTATTTATACACCGAGATCTGAGTATTAGCTAAGTATTATACTATAATAATGCTAAATAATGGTTACATGAATTAAGCTTGAATATAAACTAATATAAGCAGCATTATATGTTATCGGAAACATATTGCTAAATGATATTATATATTACTAGATTCTACTAATGATAGCTGAAGCTCATTATACAAGGTCAACTTTCTCCTTTTTCTTTCGGCTTCTCCATTAGGGGTCGCCACAGCGGATCATCCGTCTTCATACCACACTGTCCTCTACATTTGCCTCTTTCAAGCAGACTACCTGCATGTCTTTCTTCATCACATCCAAAAACCTCCGTGGCCATCCTCTTATCCTACTTCCTGGTGGCTCCATCCTCAGCATTTCCCTACCGATTTATCCCATGTTTCTGTGAACTCTTTTATATAAGATGATCCAAGATGTCATGCGTTTCTTTCTCCGTTTTTCTGCTTAGCCTAGATGTTTAGTTATGTAGGAAGCAAACATGTATAAATATCTTTGTCTCACATTTGCTGACATTTACTGGAACATTTAATATGTTCCATGTGACTGTACCAGCATTTTGCACAATGCATCTGCACTTGCCTTTTCACCTGCCTATTTTTTTTGCACACTGTGCACCATGCACATGTCAATCCCTAATAAACCAACCCTACTTTTCTACTATTAGTGCTGTAATTGTTTTATATCTTTTTTTTTTTTTTGGTTATAATCATCATATTCTAAACCGATATAGCAAAATGTCTCAACATATCACACATTCCTACTACAGATACTCATGTCTATGTGTCTTTTGCATGAATTTGCATTTTAAGTTTGTATTTACCACGTTCAGGTTTACATTTTTTTTATTGTTTTTATTTCCTGCATGTGTCATTTGCATACTTTTGACTGATAGGTATATTTAGACTGAATTAAAATAATTCTATGTAAAATATCTTTATACACGTGCGTTCCCGGGTTCCTGTCGAACGAGTTTGGTTGTTTTGTCACGCCAAAAATATTAAAAGAGCAATGAAAAAGAAGGACAAAATGATAACAGTATGCTTACCTTGTTTGTTTTAAATATAGAATCTCCATGCTAATATATTCAATAATTTGGATAGTAGACAAAATCTGAAAGAAAAAGGTTTACCTTCGAAAAAGGTTTTATTTTGTTCTGGGTATTGTTTACAATGATGTATTTGTGCAGTAGTGTGATTTTCCGAACAGAGCTTGCAAACTTTCTTGGCATTACTACAAGGGTTTTGTGAATGTGATGGACCTGTCAATATGAAATAAATTTCAATTCATGCATACAGGAATGTTTCATGTACTTGCAAACTAGTACTGTCTGTTTGCTTTATCATGCCAACATAATAAAAATAAGGAAACAGAAATATAAGTGTGCTTACTCTGTTGAGCCAACATTAAAAAAGTATGAATACTGAATTGTCAAACTTATACAAGTTCAAAAAATAATTTTCATAATAGACATTCTCTTAATGATTTTGTTGTTAATCAACCCCCTGGTTTTGTACACACTTTATTTATTATCATTAAAGTCCACAGACTATAGAATTTAAGCATTTTGAAGTGGAATAGTCAAGTCAGGTTTATTTCTATGGCGCTTTTCACAACAGACATTGTCTTAAAGCAGCTTTACAAAAATCAACAGTTAAGATGAATGGTGTGCATTTATCCCTGATGAGCAGCCATGGTGACTGCAGCAAAGAAAAACTCCCTTTAGATGTTATGAGGAGGAAACCTTGAGAGGAACCAGACTCAAAAGGGGAACCCATCCTCATTTGGGTGACATCAAGACTGTGATCATAGTCTTTAAACACTACAGAACACTGGACAGTGAGAACTAACATGAGCACTGGATTATAAGATTATAAGTAATGTTCTTTCTACAGTCTTATACAGTCATTATGGTTATAAAACCAGGAGCTACTGACTGAGATCATCACAGATCCAACACCAGCTTCTCCATGCCAGAGCCTTTAAACACTCAAGGAGGTCCAATGTCCAAACTCCACATGAAGTGGGATCCCATTGGCACGGGTATGTTTCTAGTTGGTACAGGACGTTTGCAGGGTCGGCATCTACTTCATTAAAGGTCCACAATCTTCATTAGGTGGGACGTGACTAGGGCTGGAGCAACCTCAGGATGCCTCGGGATGGGGAGAGAAAGAGAAGCAGTGGAGAGAAATTAGCGTAGCTGTGGTTAATGATATTAACAGCACAAGTTGATAATGTGCATGTGATCAGATGTTCTGGAGCACAAGGTTATGATATGTGATGTGTGTTCTGTATAGGCTTTGCCTAAAAGATATGTTTTTAATCTGCACTTAAACTGGGAGAGTGTGTCTGAACCCCGAACACTGTCAGGAACATTATTTTAATGTTTAGGAGCTAAATGTGAGAATGTTCTACCACATTGAGTGAACTTCGCTATTCAATATATAGAATATATTTTTTCCTAGTTAAACAAATATTTAATTAAGTACAATATAACATTTATTTATTATATAATTTTAGCTACAGAATGTTGAGACTCCCATTTTGTTTTACTTTAAATTTAAAACTCAAAATACTTTAAACATAGCAGAGGTTTTATTATCATTATTATCATTTTCTTTCAAATCATTTGTTTATATATTATTATGTTTTTTCATGCTTTTAGTAAAAACAAATTAAATGATCGTAGGTCAATTTTAATTATATAATGTGTGTGTGTGTGTGTGTGTGTGTGTGTGTGTGTGTGTGTGTGTGCACGTGTTGGAATGTGAGTGCATGTGCTTGTTCACATTCAAGTTCGAGCAATTTTAATTAAATGTATAGGAAGAGGAAGGTTTCATTTGCATGGCATGAGGAACATACTTTTGTTTTTATTAATCTCTCAGCGCAATCTTAATCTCAGTGGAGTCTCACGGAATATGTCTCAGTGTCTCTCATCATCCTTATATAGATCTTCTTGCTCCCAGAGATTGTCAGACTTAAGATATTGTGTGAATATAACCAGCCAGACAGTGCTGATGGTGTCTGTCAGGAAGCAAAGGGTGACAACTGCTTCTTAAAGATGCAATTAAAACTATTAGGTGTTTCAATACACATGTACTTTTAAAGTGTGTTTGTATGAAGGCATCATAATCACAGACAAGAGGTTTAGTCTTTAATGTTTGGAATGCCTTGGCACATACGCCTTCTTTTTTTAGTGTTCAGGAAGTGAAAGTAAATTATTTTTGAATACCGAATGTAATCTCTTAGGTGTTTAAACTATGCCCTTCGGCATTTATCCACGCTTTCAACTATTATCGGGTAAGAAAGATCTTGATGAAGGTCGCCTCATCTATGCACGTGCTGATGTAGCCAAGACATGTGAGGAAGTTTGCTAAAAGCACCAACATCATCTAAAATTGCTTTACCACCAGTACCATGGAGAGCAACCTGACTGAATATATTTACATTTACATATATTACAATCTGGTATTGGAATAGAAATGCTGGTGAGCTTTTTTCATGAATGCCTAAGTGGACTACGTGAGGTCCTTTGTGTGAACACCACCGAAAATGATGCTGGTGACCCACTTTTGTGATATTATTGCCAGTAAGCATGGGGTATCTTCCCTGTTCAGTCTTCTAAAGTCTATTACAACTTCTTGGTCTTGTCAGTGTTAAATTGCATCTCTTTTCTGTATACATGGTCATCTCACAAACCTACCAGTATAGAGTTGTTTATAAATTTTACAATAACATTAAAGCTTTGTCTGGCAACATAATCTTACTTCATAGGCTGCAGTGTTGAGGGTCAGTGAATGGGAGATTTTAATACCAGTTTTTTCCACCTTAAATAGAGTGACTGAGTTTGGGGTCAAGCTTGGAGAGCATGTTAATACTGAATGCTGATCTAAAGTTAACAAACAACAGCAGGTTTGTTGTTTTATAAATGACACAATAATTTGTCAATCAATTAATTATTGTATTTATTGTTATCATAAGTAGTAGTATCATTTGTATTATTACTATGACATATTTGTAAATGCATTTATGATTTTTTTTTTAACTATAACTATTCTCTGTTTTTTTCCCCCTTATGTTAATAACACAAATATAGCTTTTCATATTACTTAGAAACTGCAGAAGGCATATACTCCTCTGTCCTAAAGATAATAGCCATGACAGTTTGACTTGTTTCAAAACACTGATACTTAGGACTCCCTCTGTAAGTTCGAACAAATGTCTTCTTGAGAAATTGTATCTCATCAACAATTATTAAGTAACCCCCCCCCTTCCAGCCATGCATTAATTACATTAAAGAGTTGTCCAACAAGAAAATCACACCTGACTGCTACATACTTTAGGTTTGCTTCCTGTTAAGATTCTTATATATAGCCATGATGATTCTCTCCTGATTTAGACCATTCCACACTCTGCAAACATTTTTTTCACAGACTACAGATTACAGGTATGATTTGAACCAATTTATTACTTTATAAATTATTGTATCTATTTATTTATAGCAAATTATTAATGAATGCATTTATTTATGTTTTGGATTCATGCTTTGGATTATTTATGTTTTGGATTCATGCAAATGGATTATTTATATATATGTGTGTGTGTGTGTGTGTGTGTGTGTGTGTGAGTGAGTGTGAAAATAAGATAAGCAAAGATATTACTCTTTAAATTTACTTTTTTTTTGGGAGAGATAATATCAATGATAATTTGTCTCTTTTTTTTCCCCCATGCTAGATTATCTTATGATAATGGAGCGCCTATTTCTGCTGGGTCTCACATGCCTGCTTTTTATGGGTAAGTTCTTGTTTGATGTCATGAATCTACAATAATTTAATCTATTTATTGTCAAAACTAAGAATTAGCTCTAGTCGAATTATTTACATTCTTCAAATCACATGTAAACATCTCCATGAATGCTAGGCTAATAGATAAAGGTTATTAGATGGATGGGTAGATGTTTTTGTCCTAAGCCATGTGCCCAGTCACCACATTATTATCTGTGTTACCAACAACTGGGTTTTTGTTTTTCTTGAATTTGAGTGTCATTAGTCACTAGTGGTGGGATAACATCAGCATGAATTGATGGCAATCAGCTACCCCTTTTCCTCATCATGCCTCAGGGTATCATTATTTAACTTCTACCAGCTAAAAACTTTGATGGTGGAGACCTCCACCATCTCCCTGCCCTCCTCACTTATTTTTATTACCTCATCAACCAACATACACAATCCACCCTATGCCTTGCTACAGCGGTACCAACCGCAAACATTTCCCTCACTAATTCCATTAATCTGGGCCAATGTTTTCATGACTGGCCACCAGAATCTTGGAAATGTTAGCATGGCCTTGGTGCAGTCCTTGTGGGTGCAGAAGTTTCTACATATTTAGACAGAGATAAAAGATTAGAAGACAGAATAAATACAACCAATGACAAAACTTGTAAGTGGATTTTGCATTATGAAGTCAAGATAGATAGATAGAATTTGTAATTATAATTTCAATTGCACAATTATAACACAATGTTGCTTTTCTCTTTTCTCTTTCTCAATATGACCTGAAGTGCCCCATACAAATGCAAGAGCAGGTAAACATTAATTGTCTGATTGTCTAACACCATTGATATTTGTGCTATTATGATGAAAATGTCATTTATTTTGGAAATCTTTTTTTGTCTGGTGGAACCATTGCAATCTGGAGTCACTTTAAATACACAAAATAATGTATATGTTGCTCCATCAGCAGCATGCCCACAATGAGTTTATTCCTTACTGGAAAAAACCTGACAATACGATACATACCAAAATAGCCAATAACTTTATTAATGGAGCTGTCATGGGATACAACCAATGACAGTAACTGATTTTCTGTTTTTATTAATTGTAAGCAACACAAAACTTGACTGGATTTTGCATTATAAATTTAAGATAGATAGAAAGATAGATAGATAGATAGATAGATAGATAGATAGATAGATAGATAGATAGATAGATAGATAGATAGATAGAATTTGTAATTATTATTTCAATTATAACACAATTTTTCTTTTCTTTGTCTCTTCCATAATATGACATCAAGTGAGCCCTGTAAACTCAACAGAAGGTAAAAATCCATTGAGAGTGTGTGCATAAATAATAAATATATTTTTTGATATTTTATTTGATATACTTTGGTAGAACAATAAAATGACACACTCCTCGTGAAAATGTATGATATATGATGTGTTAAAAACTAAAAAAAAAAATATATACTATATAAAAAACCTAAAAATGAGAAATATAAATAAATATATAAATTAAGGTTGAAATATATTTTATGAAAAGCAGTAACTTGTATGTAACACATCACTTGAAGAATTCATCATACTATAGAATTCAGTGAACGAGCTTCCTTTCGATAGTTTGCAATATGAATATTGTACTCCCCCTGTGATAAAATTGTGGTGTGATTATTTCTTTCTGCATGACTCTCTTTGTAGAGTGTCAATCCATGTTCTGTACTAAGAATGAAGTCTGCTGGAAGATAAATGGAGGCTATGGCTGTGCCTGTGGGAACAATACAAAGCCCAACCCATACACTTTTGGTATATTGCTCATGTCACTGTTGTTTGTCTTCCTCATTTAAGGCCCTATTTAAAAGCCTACATGGATTTTTTGGGTCAATATTGAAAATGGAGGTTTAAAAAAAAAATAATAATTAAAAAAAAAAAGTATATTATATATACTCCAGC
>MU558692.1:40356-94768 GCA_024362625.1 Silurus asotus | reverse complement strand
TATATATATATTTTTTTTTTTTTATATAGTCAATAAATTTTAAAATAAACTGAAGGAAAATCAGTAAATTAGTCAATTGTATAATTTTCTCTCACGTCTCTTCCATGATAGGATATCGAGTGACCCATACAAACTCAACACAAGGTAAACATTCATTGAGTGTGTCCATTAATAAAATCTTTTCACATTTTATTTTATATACCTATAAATGCAAGATTTTAGAAGTATTAACCTCTTTGGTAGAACAATACAATTACACACTCCTCATGAAAAAAAAAAAATGTATATGATGTGCTAAACTTAAAATTAAGAAATGTAAATAAATATATCTGTTAAAGTTTGTATACGTAACACATCACTTGAAGTCATTTCTCCTGTATCATACTATAGAATTCAGCGAACGAGCTTCCTTGGCTAGTTTGCAATATGAATATTGTACTCCCCCTGTGATAAAATTGTGGCGTGATTATTTTTTTCTGCTTGACTCTCTTTTTTTAGGGTGTCAATCCATGAACTGTACTCAGAATGAAGTCTGCTGGAAGATTCATGGAGCCTTTGGCTGTGCCTGTGGGAACAATACAAAGCCCAACCCATACACTTTCGGTATATTGCTCATGTCACTATTGTTTGTCTTCCACATGGAACATTCAAATTCAAGGCCCTATTTAAAAGCCTACATGGATTTTTTTGGGTCAATATTCAAAGTGGATTGAAACACAAAACCAAGTAAATAAAAATATTAATGCCAAAAATTTGCCAGCTTACTTTAAGCAGAAATGAATGAATATTCCATTAAATAACAACTCAACTTCTTTCAAATATAACAGTGGTTATTTAGCCAAAATTGCACTTATATTTGTATTATTTGTATTATTTTTCACTCTTCATAAGATTCTCTTAAAGATATTAAAACATGAGTTTCTTTGCTCAATTTTTTTTTTTTCAGACGCCGTTGAAACATGTTCAGGAAGCACTGGATCACTGTCTCTGTCTCGCTGTCAGCTCTTTGAGGCCGGATATTCTATAGACACCCTCCACCTTAACAACCCAAGCTGCAAAGGAACACTCAAAGAAGGCAGCTTGGTGTTTTCCTTTGACAGCCATGACAAAATATGTAACACATCTCTGGAGGTACAAAACAAGCAGTATTTTGTCATATATTTGTGTTCAATAAATAAATTAAATTCAGAAAGTATGAAAGAAAGAAAGAAAGAAAGAAAGAAAGAAAGAAAGAAAGAAAGAAAGAATTTGTACATAATATTTTTCTTTCATTCTTCCTTTCTTTCATAAATAAATAATAAGAAAGAAAGAAAGAAAGAAAGAAAGAAAGAAAGAAAGAAAGAAAGAAATGTTAATATAAATGGCCGTATAAAAAAAAATGATGAAAATGTAATGCAAATATAAACAATATAATGAATGCATGAATGAATGAATGAATGAAAGAATTAATATCAGATATAATTAAATGTCACATTTATCAACTGGTTTGCTTAACAAATATTGAGATCACCTCATAAAACAGTGTTAAGGTTGATGGCCTTTTATTTATAACAACACGGTTACTTTAGTTTGGAGCGCAATTTTTTTTGAAAAATAAAACAATAAAAGCACTAAATGGTGAAATAAATCATAGAATTCTATATTAATGTGGCTATTAATCTCATTGTAATCAAATTTTCTGTCTACTTAATGGAACACTTCAGTATATCATACAGCAAATTTTAATGCTGAGTCATTAGTTTTTTAATTAGTTTAATTAGTTTTCTAATTTATTTTCTTTGTTTTTTTTGTTTTGTTTTAGAATAACGGCACACACATCATCTTCATGAACAGTGTTGGGACAACTAATGGGACCGGTGTGATCAGTCGCTCTGAAGGGCTCAACATCAATTTTTCCTGTTCCTATCCAGTCATCGAGAGCATCTCCATGCCTCTAGCCATCTATGCCAACAAAACGTAGAAACTTTATTTTAATCTTTTATGCAAATTCATTTTTTTAAAGCTTTAAACATTTCATTAACATAAAACCTGTTGTATCAATTGACATTTTATGGGCTAATGTAATTATTTCTGTGCTCATCTAGTGTCATCTACAAGGGTCTGTCTTCTGAGGGCCCCTACCTGATCACCATGATCCCGTATACTAATGCTACGTTCGATCATCCGTACACTGGAAATGTGACCCTTAAAGTAAACGAACAGATGTACATAGCTTTGGAAGTGACTCCGTTTGACAGCAGTCAGGTCGCTCTTGTGCTGGACCACTGCTGGGCCACGCCTTTCAACCAGAGTGACTCTTTCCCCCAATGGGATCTGATTGTTAATGAGTAAGTGATAAACACACTGCCTAAAAATGTGACTATGATTTACATATCATTTACAGAAAAGTAATACAATCCTCTTTCCAGGTGTCCAAACAAGTATGATGGCACAGTGAAGGTGTTTCAGAACGGCAACTCCACAGTCAGCCAATTCTCATTCAGGATGTTCTCATTCACCGGCTTCTCAAACAAGATCTACCTGCACTGCAAGGTCCATCTCTGTCTGAAGAAGTCAGGAAACTGTCCAGCGGTACGTTTTCCAAAAGTTAAAAAATGATACTTAAGAATATTCGAAAATGCTTTTGAATTTGCAATGAATTCATACATCTTGATTTTATTTCCTCTTTCAGAATTGCCCTCATGACCGAAGACGCAGATCTGTGGATTTGTTTGACTCAGCTTTCATTTCCATGGAAGTGTGATACGTCTTCTTGAAACTTTCTTTGATTTTTTTTTCCTTTCTTGTTGCCATATGGATAATAATCATTAAGCATTGATATGTAATCATAACGAACGGTTCCTATCCGTAAGATTTTGTAGATGATTTTATTCTTCTCTACTGAATTACTCATAATAATAATAAATCTGTAAAGCATTTTACACTTGTTAGGTTTTTTTATTACTTTGCATACCTACATATTTATTAGTCAAGAGAACGTTGAATGTCATATTTACTACTTAAAAAAGTAAGAGAGTACAGAACGAACACAACAAATAAATTAAGCAATAAAAAATGCTAAATATAAAAAATTTTGCACCTGCAAAAACTAAATGTAAGTATAATAACATTCGATCAATTAGGATTCTACAAACTTGGAAAGTGCTAATTTAAGTGTTCCAGGAAGAGGTAGGTCTTCAGTCGTCGCTTGAAGACAGTCAGGGACTCCGCTGTACAGACATCTAGGGAAAGTTTATTCAATCACCTTGGTGCCAGAACAGTTAAGAGCCTTGAAGTATACTTACCTCTCATTCTGAGAGAAGGTGGTACCAGTCGAGCAGTGTTTGAGGATCTCAGACAGCGTGGTGCAGTGCGATGGTGTTCCCCTTGTATTTAAGTACCCAAGGCAGATATCTCCTTTCGTTTCTGTACAGACTACAAAGACTTGGGCCATGATCAGACTAATATGTTTTGGTTCGAAAGCGCATATTTTTCTCCCTGATTTGGCCTTTCGTCCACAACATACACGTTTCCAGACGATGTAAATGCAGCTTTTTAAAAGCAAAAAAAAACATGGTGTTTTTGCGTCGCAGTGTGACTGTGAAAACAAAGGATTGTAAAGAGTAAAGTAAATAAACATCTGTTGGAAATGGCGCAGATCGAAGCATTTTATGATGCGCATATGTGCAATTTAGGGACGTGAACGTTTTCAGAAGTGTGGATGAGGAACTTTTGGGAGAAAATTAAAAACAAAGACAATGCCCTTTTTTGTATTTATTTCAGAATTGTGCAATTGTTTATAAATTACTCTCTAATTCTGTTTGCCAGTGTATATACACATCGTACATTGACCACCCCATGCCTTTAGTCACACTGTGTGGCTCAAGGCTATACTAAATTGTTACACAGTGGTATTATTAGACAGTATCTAAATGGCATGTCCAGTTGTCTGCCGAGCCTTCAGCTGGCAGCTACACCTTTGATTTTACCAACTGTAGCCCTGTCACTCAGGAGATAAAACCTGGCAACTTGTCATTTATGCTCCTGTGGTCGTCAAACAGCCGCTGTCCTATACCACTAATGAGGCCAAGGTTTTCTTCCTTTTGGGGCTGGTCGAGAAAAAACTTTGGCTCCTACACCTTCTTCAGCAACAAACCAATGCAAGTTTTTTATTACACTGTTAAAAGGAAGGAGGATGCAAATGACTGCTCTTCTTTTGCCAGTGGCCTAAATATGGAAGGATGGTGGATAAATATTCATTGATGATGATGCTTCTCCAGACACTGTTTCTGGATAGATTTCTCAACCAATTTGATAGATTATTAAAGGACAGAGAGAATGCACTTGTTACCCCTCATTGGTTTTGGTATGGTCCAAGTTTCTTTGTTGAGTTCTGTGGTTTGGGACTTGTAGCACCCCAAAATTTTTTTCGCATATTGCACCATGTTTTGTTAGATTCTGTTTTAGTATGTAGTAATTCTGCAAATAGGTTATAAGCCAGAAAGTCTGCAGTTCAGTCTGTGGCAGCATGCTGGTTGCATTACAAGTTATTTATAAGATATTCATCGGTTGTTCATCCCGATGCCCTACAGTACCTCTACAAGTGGATACCACTTTGTGCAACTTGGGATGGTTGCACATGAACAGCTTAAAAATCCATAAAGTTCTCTGATGTTATGTACCATGGCATTTTCTAGGATCATGTGGATATTGTAATATAGTAAAGGAGGGGCTTTGTTTAAGAACTTGCTAATTTAAAATCAATTATTGTCTTTAAGTTCAGCACCAGAAAATGAGTTTACTATCCAGATCCTTTGGCATAATAAGTTTACTGAGTGACAGTATGTGTTTCTTAAAACATTTCATGATAACAATGGCATCTGGGCAAAAGACATTAGACATTCCAACACAAAACATAATGCCCAGAATTGGCAGTGGCTGGTGTTTATGCTTTTATACGCTGCAAGCTTGGACAGGTCTGAGCTGGGAGACATGAAAGTTTGGGTGGATGCGCGAGACTCTGGGGAGCTTGAGACATACTGCCGCGGGGTTTATGACCTTGGAAATGGGAAATTGGGCCCGATCGGACACAATGTCCCGAGGTAAACCATGCAGGCGAAAGACATGTTGGAGCAGGAGCTGGGCAGTTTCTTTGGCAAAGGGAAGATAGGGCAGGAGAATGAATTGACCCACCGTGAGGAAGACCTTCAGGACACCCCTTGTGGTTCTTGTTTTGGTTATATGTGTTGCAGGCAGCCACAAATTCGCGAATGTCCCTGCGGACGTATGGCCACCAGATATGCTTTAGGAGCACGGCCAAGGTACGAGGAGCGCCTGGGTGACAAAAAAAGGGGGCAACTGTGACACCAGTGGAGGTCTTCAGAATGGAGGTGTGTAGGCACGTAAAGCCCTTGTGGCAGGTGGCCCTCAGGGACATTCTTCTTGTTTTTTCAGGCTGAGTGCACAGATGGTAACAGTGACAGGATATATGGAACTAGCTGTTGGCTCTTTCTCGTTGGGGGAGTGCAAGCCACACAAGGCATCAGGCTTCCTATTTTGAGGCTCCGGCCGGTAGGACAGGGAGAAGTTAAACTGGCCAACAAAACAGTCCCCAACGTGCATGACATAGGTTTAGATGCTTGGCTGTTGGCAGATATTAAAAATGGAATATAGAACTTCAGACCCCTCCAGCCAGTAAATTCACTCCTCCAGGGCCAACTTGACCGCCAAGAGCTCTCCTTCTCCAACAGGGTAGCTTTTTCAGCTAGACTGAGACGGCAGGAAAAGAATGGTTGAGGGTGGTTGTCCTGGGCACCTCTCTGGGACAGAAAGGCCCCTACCCCCAGATCAGAGGCATCCACCTCCACCACGAATTGGCAGGTTGGATCCGGAAGAGCCAGGACTGGAGCTGAGGTAAAGAGACTTTTCAGTTTGGTAAAGGCTGAACAGGCCTCTGCAATTGCTTACAGGTGGTTAGTTGGGGCCAGTCCTTTAACAGCCTGAATCCTGGCTTGATCCATTTCAACGTTCCTGACTGAAAAGACAAATCCAAGGAAGTTCTCCTGAAGATCAAAGCAGTTGTTGTTCCTAAAAGTGTTGTTCCTTTCTGATCAAGCCGAGCAAGCCAGCAAGCCAGCTTAAAACTACGATTAGTTGGGTTCAAGACACTTTAAGGTCCCGAACCCCACCCATCTTTGTGGGAATTGCCAATGCTATGGCCTGAAATTTTGTAGGGAAAAATTTCCCTTGTTCATGCGTTTGTAGGCATTGTTTCCAGGTTCTAATTGATTTTTTATCCAAAGTGTATAAAGACAGTATGGTGCATTTCATGATCAAATAAAATGCACCCTTGTCTGGAAAATAAGGAACAGATAATTTTGTGATCATCTTGATATTAAACATAAAAAGAAAAGACAGCATTAAAAAAGATACATTAATATACCAGGACCAGTATTTAAGGTATACCTTGTGTTAATACAACGTTATATTCTAGTATATAAAATGCACGCTTGTTGGGAAAGCAAAGAGCAGATAATTTTTTTATAAATTTTGACAAAATACAGCATTAAAACAGGGGTACATTGCATACCGGGACCAGTATTTAAGGTATAACTGATGTTAATAAAATGTTATATTCTGATAAATAAAATGCACTCTTGTCAGGAAAGTAAAGAGCAGATAATTTCAAATCAACTTTAACATAAAGCTTTAAAAGAAGAGACAGAATTAAAACAGAGGTACATTAATAAGCCTTTAGAGTGTAACTATTGTTGAGGTAAAGCTCGGTTTATTTACAGGAGAAGATACATACAAGATGTATGTTTGTGTCATGTAATGTGGAACATTGTATTTTTTATTTAATTAATAAAATAATGCTTCCTTGTGGTGTGTGTGTGTGTGTGTGTGTGTGTGTGTGTGTGTGTGTGTGTGTGTGTGTGTGTGTGTGTCTGTGACATAGTTTCGAGAGTGAATTGTTTTATGGTTTGAGGGTCCCTATGAAGTCAACCAGAGAGGCCAGGGGGGTTATCTGGCTTTCGGGGTACTTAGCCACTGAACGCTCACCCTGTGAGGAACAAAGCAGTGAGCGTGCGGCATCCTGACAAGGGGTGGCTGAACCAAAACCCTTGTGGAGTTCCTCAGAGAAGGTAGTGAAGGTAGAGCAATGCAAGGACTGATTCTCCCACTCGGCAGTAGCCACCTGAGCCTGCTTAGTGGAAAAACCAGATGGTTGGAGACCAAAAATCAGCCTACACTGTGCCAGGAAGGACTGACAAAGGTCAGGTTTCCCCAAGAAGTGAGCCAGGAGATAAGGTGTGGCTCCCGAAGAGCAAAAAACGGCGGGTTGGTCTAGTGAAACAATGGCGGAGCCGGCGGCTGGGGAGCGAGTAGGGTTTTAAGGCATTGAATGAGCTGCTGAGGACTTTAAGATATTTCCTGTAGCCTCTGCTCATGGGTGGCAGAGACCTGGACCAGGGCATTAAGGGTGGTCTGGAGATCAGTAGCATCCACGGGATCCATAGCTGGCCAGATCATTCTGTCAAAGGAGGCTGGAGAGGAGGACCCAAAAGGGGAAAATAGAAGGCTGGAAAGTCTTAACGAAGCGTGGAGCCAAAGCAAACGCATTTAGTCGGCGTCTATTTATGCAGAAACAAGATGGCGGCGAACCAGGAGCAGATGTCGCTACTAAGGAAATGTTTGTGCGGCTGGCCGACAAGAAAATACTTATTTTACCGCAAAAATAATGAAAATCACTCTTAACAATACTACCCATATACAGTGAAATCCCACTAAACAGCGGAAAATCCGCAAAAAAAATTGCAGCGAGGGATTACTGTATATAATTGGATGATGATAAAGATTTGAGTGCTGGTTTGTACTGCACTTGCTATACAGGTTCAGTGGAAGACATTCAATTGTAGTCTATTTAATACTAATAATGATCAACTATACTGGTTTTGAAAGTAAATAATTTGTATCGAAGTTTCTTATTGCAGATGCTCATGATCATGTGTCTTTCCTATAAGTTTATATTTACCATGACTAATATGTCTTCAAGTAAATTTTTTTTGCTCTTGGGTCCTAATAATATTTTTTTACTTATGTATGTGTTCAAAAACTGTTTTTATGTTGTTGTACCTCACGTGAATAAAGCCACCAAAGTTGGTCGGATGTAAAGTCATTGATGTGATTTCCTGCTGGAAAACAGTTGTGCAATGTTAAAAGTATTTGTTTTGTTTGCATTTGACCAATGAGGATCTTGATGTAATTAATTAAGCTGCATTATAGCATTCCATGTTAAATATTTTAAATCTCTGGTGATTATGTTTGGGCTGGGCTACTTACCCAATAGCCTGCATGTTTGTGTTCCTGGATCCTCCAGAACAAGTATATTCACTTTGTCATGCAAAAAAATTAAAATGTAAAGTAAAAGAATAAGATACTGTATTTTCCCTCATGTTTAGCTTAAATGTATTATATTTATCAGAGTAATGTAATAAGATATACCTTTATTTGTCCCATATCATATCATATACATTACATTAGTCTGATAACAAGCATCCAGGTGCAAAGCTTTTGGTATTGATGGACCCCCCCCGACCTTTGGTGTGTTACTGTAGTGAAACTTGTTCATTTGCAGTTTTTTAATAACTATTTTAAAACTCCCAGTAATGACAATGCATAATTATATTTTAATGAACATTTACATGTGCATGTCCCTCTCACCTCCTAGGTGAATCAAGTAGTCATAATGCCGGAACAGTCATGCGATACTGCACGTGAAATTCCATTTTATTAATTAGGCTGCATCAAAAACATTCTATGACGTCTAAATCACAGAAAAAATTGGTGGGGCTAGCAACATAACAAGTACACAATGTGACTTTAACGCATGCATGTGGGTTCACCGTTCTTGTGGAACTAGTATGTTCACTTGGTTAAGCCAATGTAAAAAGAAAAGATAAGAAAAACAAAAATAATAAGTATGTTTACTCTGTTGAGCCGACATTATAAAGTATGAATATGGATTTGTCAACGTATGCAAGTTTCTCTGTTTTTGCACAAAGGAATTATAACAGAATTTGGACCTTCTTCATGATATCCCTAATGATTTGCTGCAATAATAACTGAGGGTGGTACGATTGAGTCTTGGTGGGCAGGTGAATGTGACAGGTTATACCTTTCGTTTTTAGAAAAATTAAAATTAAAATGCTAAAGATAAAAACCTAAAGCAAAAAAATCTATGCTATAACATCCATAAACATCCTATTCAATTGTGTGCTCTTCAAACTTTGTGGTGTATGTTTTGTTTTATAATAAAAACATAATAAAATGGCTGTTCATTCTTCTGTCTTTAATTACTTTAGGTAGCTACCACCAGTAATTAAATCATTGTGTTTGGGTGTGTGGGTGCATCTTTGTGTGGATGTGGGTGTAAGTCACTTCAATTAAGTTTGAGGAAGGTTTCCATGAAAAACAAAATTTTGGAATTCTATTATGCTTTATAAAAACAGCTCAAATGAATAGGTGTGTCAGGTATTGAGACACCACCATTACAGCGGTAATTCTCACATACGCCTTGTTGTTCAGGAAGCAAAAAGGGGATATTTCTGCATAGTTTCACTTTGATTTTCGGATTTCATTATCAGACCAGGTTTCTCCCTAACTGCACTTCAGCATTCCTCATTGCTTTTTATTCATATTGCTAATGATGATTTTGAAGATATTCCCCTCGCGCATTTGCTGATTTAGCCAGTCACCAATGGTATTTAAAGCAAATAAGATCAATTCCTTAAGTTTATTATTCTTCGAATGGCACATAAATTTGTCAATTGTTTATTTAGATAAGTTTCTTTCGGCTTCTCCCGTTAGGGGTCGCCACAGCGGATCCTCCACAGGTTTGATTTGGCACATGTTTTTACACTGGATGCCCTTCCTAACGCAACCCTCCCCAATTTATCCGGGCTTGGGACCGGCACTGAGAGTGGCTGGGGATGGTCCCCTGACCCGGGAATCGAACCCGGGTCGCAGCAGTGGGAGCGCTGCGTCTTAACCACTAGACCACCAGGGGACCTTCAAATGTTTATTTAGATGTTTTGCTATATTTCATTATTCATTTTCATACTTTTTATACATTTAGCGTTGTTGTCCTTACTTACGTTATACCAGCAATAACTATAACTGTTGTCTCTGTTTTTTATACCAGCAATAACTATAACTGTTTTCTCTGTTTTTTTTTTTTTTTTTTTTTTAAGGTAATAATATCAAAAATACAACTTTTCATATTACCCAGAACCTAAGATGACGCCTAGTACCAGTTAAAATCTGGTTCAGAACCCTGATACTAAAACTTGATACTGTAAATATAACAATCAAATGAATCAACTATTATTTATTTATTTATTTATTACAGTATTTACCCTCAAAGGCTTGCAGCATTTACAGCCTTCGGTTGTTGAACAAGAAAACCACACCTGACAACTGCATATTTTTGGTTTGCTTCCTGTTGGGTTGTATATATATATAGGCACAGTGATTCTCTCCGCATGTAGACAGTAGCATTACCATTCTGCATTATTAACATAGTCTACAGCCTGGTAAGATTTCATTACATGTATTAATTTATTGTTGAATGATTGTATTTTATAAAATGATGCATTTAATAAAGTATAGATTTGATTCATTAATTTGTAACTCGGATAAAATCATGGTTTTGGGAAGAAGTCTTTATATATTAAGTATATATTAAGTTTAAATATATATTTAAAACCAATTGGCACCTAGGCCTAAACTTTAATGCATTTTTTTTCTTTTACAAATAAATAACTTGCAAGTTCTGCTTGCACATCATCCACACATATAGAACTATAAGATATTTCGGAGTGATACATTAGTACCATAAAATTGGCGGACATTTCTGTTAGCTAATACGGAGGATCTTTCATCGCATGCTAATCACAAAATATTAAACTATTTTGATATAATTCTCCAATCCAAACAAATTCTCTGAATTCTTATGTGTAGCTCGCACACATTATTCTCATGAATTAGTGTTAATTAGATAAAATTATTATTTTTTTCTTTTTTTAGATTAACTATTGTCAATGGAGTGCCCACTTCTGCTATGCCTGGCATCCCTGCTCTTTATGCGTAAGTCCTTGTTTGTTGTTAAGAAAGTATGTATTGTGAATCTTTTCAAAATACCCAATAAATATGATACAATAAGTATTTACCTCAGCCGATGTCAAATATGTAACTTGTTTAGTCCTAGTTTAACTAGTTAGAATGCTGGACACCGACTGCAAATATCAACTTATTATTGGTTATTACCTGGATTAGTGTTTAACCCTGTGCCTAGTGATTCCAGGTATCATTGTGCAACTGTTGTCCATGTGAAAAACTTGACAGTGGAGACCTTCACATCCCCTGTGGAACTAATGTTGATGTCCTTTGCAGTACCTCCACAAGCACACATTCCATACCATGCATTGCAAATGCAATAAATCCTGTCCAGTATGTTCAAAAGATAGGTGGATGGCTGAGATGAGGATTAGCTGCTCACCGCTGAAAAAGTTCATGCTATTAGTGCTCCATGGGTCTGAACTGTGTTGGCAGCAAAAGTCAGACCAACAAAATACCCTTTTGTGCAACCTGGAGATGGTATTACCTGTGGTTACATTGTGATTGCTGTTGTACATTTTTCCGTTATCCTAATGCTTCAGCGTATGCTACCTGATATGTTCTTAATTACAATCCAATTAATTTTATATTTTCTCCTCTTTTTTCTTGCCTTTCTTTTCTTCAAATTAATGAAGTGCCAGCAACGACAGCAGGTAAGGATTATTGAGTTGTATATAAAGTATATATACAGTTGTGTTCAAAATTATTCAACCCCCAATGCTGTAAATGGTTTTAGGGAATTTAGTGTACATTTGTAATTGTATTCAGAGTGAAATCCTACAAGGACTTCTTAAAGAAACCATAGGAAGCATCATTCGCAAATTCAAGGCAAAGGGCACTGTTGAAACGCTACCTGGTCGGGGCAGAAAGAAGATGCTGACTTCGACTGCTGTGCGCTACCCGAAGCATAGAGTGGAGAAAAGTCTCCGTGTGACTGCTGAGGAACTGAGAAAAGATTTGTCAGATGTGGGTACTGAAGTTTCTGCTCAGACAATACGGCGCACCCAGCGTAATGAAGGCCTCCATGCCAGAACTCCCAGGCACACCCCCTTGCTGTCCCCAAAGAATAAGAAGAGTCGACTGCAGTATGCCAAAAGTCATGTGGAGAAACCACAGACGTTTTGGGATAGTGTTCTGTGGACTGATGAAACAAAATTAGAACTGTTTTAGAACATTTTGAAGTGGCGATCGCAGTCACCAGACTTAAATCCGATTGAGAACCTCTGGTGGGACCTAAAGAAAGCAGTTGCAGTGCACAAGCCTAAGAATTTGACTGAACTGGAGGCTTTTGCCCATGATGAATGGACGAAGATACCCGTAAATCGCTGCAAGACACTTGTGTCAAGCTATGCTTCACGTTTAAAAACTGTTATAACTGTAAAAGGATGTTGTACTAAGTAGTAAGATTAAATGTCACTTGGGGGTTGAAAAAAACTGATAATGATGTGAGCTCAGAAAAGACATTTGTGGTTATTTCATTATAAATGTTATGTTATATTTGCCTGACCTACACGTGCCTCTTTGATTTAATTGTAAGCAGGATGACTGAATGATCATAATCAATGTCAAACTGACCAAAACAATCAATTTCAGTGGGGGTTGAATAATTTGGAACACAACTGTAAATGATTGTATATACATTTTGTTGCATATAAATTAACAAAAAATTTTAATAAACCCGAAATTCTGTTTTATTCTTCACTGTTTCTGCCTTAATATGACATTAAGTGCCAATCAACCATCATTTTTGTTTTTCTCTGTCCCCTACTTAAAAATGACATGAAGGTCCAACAACGACAAGTAAGATTAAAAATTTTTTAAGTGCATATAAAAGTTTTTATATAATTTTTTATATATGTTAAAACATTTCTTTTTTTCTGATAAACCGGAGTTGATTTAGTCAATGTGTCGTTCTGTTTCACTTCTTCACATCTGATTTTAAGTGCCAACTACAACAACAGCGCCATCATTGACTAACAGTGTGCATGGCGTATATAAATGTCGAAGATGATTTCTGTCTTTAACATATTTTAAATCATCCACATGTTCATTAGCGTAAAAATTATTAGTTTTTTCTCTCGTTTAAACCTATGAACATAAGATTTTAGAACTTATTTGTGTTAGAACAATGCGATTGCATGCTAATCCTCGCTTTCTTCATAAAGTCCATAATGCCATTAATACAATGGCTAAATAGTAAAGATTACAAAGCGTCTATCCAGTCATGGTCGAACTACTGTAGTGTGCGACTGTCAGGCAGGAAGAACATGCCAGAAACCGGAGTAAAGCAGAAGGAAGTTTTAATGAAAGGTAGCACCAAAAGGAAAAAAAACGGTAGAACATGGAAAGTCCTGGAAAAGGTAGTAATCAAAGGTAAAACGGGAAATCCGTGACTTGAGTTGTCCAAAAGTGTTCTCGAGCCAAATTGTAGAACGGAAGGTGACTTGGAGGGAGAACGAAACTTAAGTAGGAGGTAGGCTGGTTAGTGCCAGGTGCGGGTAGTTAGTACGATGGAGAGCTACTAGGAGTGATAGGTGGGTCTGGTGAAGGTGTGGCTGGTGGATATCTGAAAGCGACAAAGCAACATCATATAAATTATTTTCTGTATTATTTACTGTTGTATTTCAGGCGGACCTTTGTTTCCAGTGGGAAGTGATGCGATACAACTTACACTCAAAGATGGATACTATGTAACAATTAACCTGCAGCAACCGTTCTATTATGGTGGAAACACCTACTCTCAACTCAATGTAAGTACAAATACAGGAAGTTGACTTTTATATTGTATTTATTCGCAAATTATATTGTATACGTTTGTATTACTTATTCATTCATTCATTCATTTGAGGACATTTTTTTATGTAGGTGGTAGATGAATGATTTGTATTGTTTTTGTCTCCTTCAGCTGAGTATGGATGGTTACGTCGCTTTCTTCGTTCCATATATCGATAGAAATGCCATCAAAAACATTCGCAAAAACATTATTGCTCCACTGTGGACTGATCTGGATGCTAACGACGGAGGAAAATGGACCTACCAGCAGGCCACAAACGGGTCTCTTATAGCTCGAGCCAACAATGAAATAAACAAAATGTTCCCAAATGATTACTTTTCCGCTGTTTGGGTCTTTGTTTCCACTTGGACCAATGTACCAGTTGAATCTAGTTCTAATAAGGTGGGAGTTAATACTAATGATTCAATCTTTCTATTTCCGAGCACACAATATTATTAAAAATCATTATTCTCTATCAGAAAGCAACATTTCAAGTCGTCTTGGCCTCGGATCATGAAGGCCAGACTTACATCCTGATGAACTACAAGACCATCCCTTTTATTAACCAACAATTGTGGACGGTAAATGCTTCACGGTTACATATATTGGTGTTAAAAAGAACTGGAAATTCATTATTTTATGTATTTTGCCGTAAGGTGTGAAATTAATTTAATTTTAAAACAAAAATTTCCATTTCCAGGCTGGCTATGGCTTTGAGAACAGCGATATTGTCTCCATTCCATTGAAAGATTCTTCTACGCTGTCTTCCACTAGTAACATCAAAATTACTGGTCGCTGGGCTTTTCACTTCAATGGTCAGTATTTTTTTGGTTGTTTGTGTTTTCTTTGTGTTAGCAACATCAAATATACTTTTTATAGGGATTATATTTGTCTTATAGTATTATTTTACATTTTTGTAATGATCTAACAGTAATTTCAATTTAAGCATGAACACCACTACAGCAATATGTGTACCTAATAAGTTGGAAAAGTATTTTCATAGCACACATTTATTCATAAAAAATGTTATTACAGAGACAGTCATGAACATCAGTGTAGCCAGTTATCAATTAACTTGTAGCACATCATTCGAGCTTACTTTTCCAATGGGAACCGCCCGAGAGAGAGAGTGAAGCAAGAATTCAGTTTGCTTGACAGTCTGAATATTGCACTTAATGCAGATGGTTATAAAATTGTCTTGTGATTATTTATTTCTGCTTGAATCTCTTTGTAGCCTGTCAGTCTCTGAACTGCACTAAGGATGAAGTCTGTAAGAAAATAAATGGAGCCTACGGCTGTGCCTGTGGGAGCAATAAGACACGCAACCCGAACAATTGTGGTATTTTTGTTTTTCAATGTCACTATTGTTGACTTGAATTTTTTGTCAGTTTTCCAAGTCGTTATACACTAGTTTGTGTAAAGATGAAACTTACATTTCTTTCAAGTAGCTAAACATAATTTTATTTTTTTTTTTAATAGCCAATCATCTAGATTACTCAATATTTCACTTATTAATACATTTCATTCGTTTCTCTGAGAAATATTTTTTACTTTGGGCTCCGATCTTCCTCAGACCCCATTGAAACATGTTCAGGAAGTGCTGGATCACTGTCTTTGTCTCGCTGTCAGCTGTTTGAGGCCGGATATTCTATCGATATTCTTTACCTTAACGACCCAACCTGCAAAGGAACACTCCAAAATGGCAGGCTGGTGTTTGACTATGGAAGTGCTTCCAAAACTTGCGGCACAACTTTGCAGGTACGAAACAAGCGCAATTTAAAATACATTTATTTAACCTGGTCATTTAACTTTAATATTGCTGACAAACACAGGCGGAAACCGAGTTTTAATGAAGTAGAACAGCAAAGAGCAGATAAAAGTAATACTCAGAGAAAGTATTTAATGTGGTAATCAGGGCTATAGGTGTTGTACCAGGAAAGCCACTAGGATCCAGGAAGTCCTTTTGGAAGGTCCGGGTAGTAGATCCATAGAGTGCCAGGGAAAAGGCTAGATCCACAGGCGAGAACGTAAAGTCCTGGAAAGAGTCCTTGGGTGTTCTGCCAGTATTATCTGTGAGAATATGGGTTGAAAGGAGAGGGGCCTTAAGTAGGCCCTGGGCTAATGAGCGGCAGGTGCAAAAAGACGGAGACCCACTTCGTGCGGGCTGGGTGTTGAGGAGAGTCGAGGCTCCTAAATGCCTGACAAATATACAGTCAGACCCTGACCTACGACCACTCAACATGACATTTCAGAGATATGATGGTCACCTCTAACAAAAAAAGTAATAAAAAAATAATACAATAAATCCAAGAAAATGACTTTTTAAAAAACGCTGTAAGTAGATTTGACAACGGCTTAAACAGTGTATGGAAGAAGTATACCTGGCAGGCATGCATTGTGGGTATCAGAGACACTCTGGCATTTGGCGTGACTTCGTGATTTGTGAAATGATTTTACACTTTGCTGCTTTATTTATCGTCAGAACACATCATAGAGTAGTCACTTTTTTGCTGGTCCATTTTTGGCCTTTTAGGCAATCATCAGTGTTTTGAATCTGATACGTGCAGCTACTGGAAGCCGGTAAAGGGAGCGCAGCAGTGGGGTGGTGTGGGAAAACTTGGGCTGATTGAACACAAGTCGTGCAGCTGCGTTTTGAGTCATTTGCAGGGGACGAATAGCGTTCAGGGGGAAACCTGCCAGCAGAGAGTTGCAGTAGTTAAGTCTTTAAATGACAAGAGACTGAACAAGCACCTGGGCAGCCTGTATGGACAGTAATGGTCGAATCCTTCGGATGTTATAGAGAAGAAATCGACAAGAAAGAGCAACATTAGCGACATGGGGGGAAAAAGACAGTTCAAGTTGGGGTCTACCTGTATACACATTATATAGTCAGCAGTATGGCTGATGTAATGTAACTAAGAACAGAAGTTTACCGATGTTCCATAACATTTAATGTCAATATGAAACAATACTTCAACACTGTAATTAGTTTTGTGGTTTTTTAGAACAACGGCACACATATCATCTTTAAAAACAGCGTTGGGACGATGGATGGGATCGGCGTGATCAGTCGTGCTAACGGGCTTAATCTCACATTTTCCTGTACGTATCCAGTCATCCACTTCATCTCTATGCCCATGCCCATTCAAGCAAATAGAAGGTATTTTTCTTAAGCAGACATACTGCAATGCAAATTTTGAGCATTTATTTAAAAAAAGTTTAACATTTTTGTTTTTAATATTCTTTACTGTATCTATTGACAATTGATTGGCAAATCAAATAAAATATGTTGTAAATGTAATTAAAAAAATCAGCCATTTAACTGCATTTTATATACTAAATAAAAATCATTAATCTTTTTTTTTTTTAGATACACTATTTAATATTTTAAATAGATTCATATTTTTTAGAGGGACATTCTGAAATCTAAAATGTATTATATAATTTGCTTTATTGCACTAAATAACATGTTTACATGGTACTACTTTTATTTTTTTACATAAAAATTTAAATGCAATTATTTGTGTTCTTAGTGTCATCACTAAAGATCTGTCCAATGAGGGCTCATACCAGATCAGCATGACCCCTTTTACTGATGCTACATTCCTGAAACCGTTCTCTGGAAATGTGACCCTAGAAGTAAACCATCAGATGTACATAGCTGTGGAAGTGACTCCGTTTGACAGCAATCAGGTCGCTCTCGTGCTGGACAACTGCTGGGCCACGCCTTTCAACCAGAGTGACTCTTCCAACCACTGGGATCTGATCATTAACGAGTAGGTGATAAACACACAGCCTAAAAATGTGACTATTATTTTCATAGCATTTACAGAAAAGTGATTTTATTCTCTTTCCAGGTGTCCAAGCCCCTATGATGGCACAGTGAAGGTGTTTCAGAACGGCAACTCCACAGTCAGCCAATTCTCATTCAGGATGTTCTCATTCACCGGCTTCTCCAACAAGATCTACCTGCACTGCAAGGTCCATCTCTGTCTGAAGAAGTCAGGAAACTGTGCATTGGTATGTTTTCCAAAAGTAAAACAAAATAATAATACTTTAGAATATTAGAAATTTCATTCAAATTTGCAATGAATTCATCCATTTTTCTCTCATTTCCTCTCTTAGCCATGCCCTCATGACAGAAGACGCAGATCTGTGGATTACTATGACACGGCTGCCATTTCCATGGAAGTCTGATTTGTTTTCTTAACACTTTTTCTTTCATTTTTTTTTCTTTCTTTTTTCTCTATGAATAATAATCATTAAGCAGAGTATTTATATATAATAAATAATGACAAACTTTTCCTATTCATAAGATTTTATAGGTGATTTTACTATACTGTACTGACTTCATTACAAAATAAATCTGCCAAGCATTTTATTTTTGTTACTTTTTTCTTAACCTACCATACTTACATATTTAAAGTTGTCTTAACTAATAAATGTCGTATTTACTAATGAAAAAAATTTTTCTATTGTAAATAAAAGGCCAGAACAAACACACAAAAAAATGAATACATAAAAACAGCACATACAAAAACAAAATTAAAGTGTGATAACATTCAATCAATAGGGAAGACTCAAGAGGGAACCCATCCTTTCCCCACATCCTTACACCACATACTAAAGCAAGTGCATGTGTTGTGCCTTCTTGACAAGAAAGTTGGTGTTTGTAACCCATGTCAGGGAATCTGTGATGTGTACTCCCAAAAGTTTGGTGCTTTTCACTGAATCAGCTACGGTACCATGGATCATTAAAGAGGTGTGGCGAGGTGCTTCCTCCTGAAGCCAGCAATGATTTCCCTTGTCTTGTTGACAAATAGTGTCAGGTTGTTGTTACACCAGACAATGAACTGATTCTCCCCTTTTCTTTACGCTGACTTATCATTAATAATGAAGTCCTCTACTGTACCATCTGCAAACTTGATATTGTTTGTGTTGAACTTGGCACAGCAGTCATGTGTCATCAAGGTGAACAATAGTGGGCTCGGAATACAGGGTTATGGTTTAGTACTCATTCCTGTTCTTTCATTAAAAAACTCCCTTAGAGAGCTGAAACAGCTTCTTTTGGCCAGGTTCTTATCTGCTTTAAAGAAAGTTTGCTTCTTACTAGCAGTTGCCTGTATGCCATAGTGAGCATTCAAAATGTCCTAGGTGGGGGATGCTTCAAATGCCTGCTTGTTTGTAAAATGTGATAGGAATGTCTTCAGGTCCGCCTAATTAAAGTCACAGGCAATGATATACAGTACACACAATTCAAGTTAGCATTAAGCATTGATTAGCACTGGGGGAAATATAATTAATAGTGAATATTTAATAAGGGCAATTAATTAGCAGCATGTGGATACTTCTAACCTCTTAAATCCTCACACAATTCTTTCATTTTGGCTTTATTTTTGTAAAGTAAATAATGATATAGTGTAATGCCATGTGCTGTTGTTTATCTCAGGTCATAGAAGTAGTTAATTTTTATTTTAGTTCTTGTCACGATTTGGTGGGGTCCTATTTAGATTTCTGGCTTTTAGTTTTTCTTTTCTTGTGTTTTCTGTTTTTCTCCCACAACGTGTCATCAGAGTGTTTCAGAGTACTTCATTAGCTCCTTATTATCTCTGTGTATTTTTAAGGTGTCAGTTTTGTTCATATTGTAAAGTTGTGTGGTCTGTTTCCAAGGTTTGTTTTTCCAAAGTGTTTCTCTGCTTTTGGGTTTGCACACCTCCCTGTTGCAGACAGCTAGAGCTCCTGCCTCTAATGCAGTCACCTTTGACGTCACCATAAGAACCCTTGAGTGGGCCACAACCATCTCGAGGGCACAGAATGCCTGCTGCTCTAGCTACACCATCCAGCTTCCAAGTCCCTATGAGTTCATCTCCCAGTCTCCGATCACTGATGAGGCCTTTACCCAGGCTCAGCGCCATTGCTTCACCTCCATTTTCTTTGAGGATGCTGCTTTGCCACAGCATCTTAGTAAAAATGTTTCCTGCCCACTCTGTTCTACAAAAAAGTCGTTCCACTCCTTTGCTTAGCTGAGGACATCCCTCTGCCTATTCATTTACCCCCTCCTCTGTCCTCTCTCTCCATTCTGACCTTGCCATCATGATTACTTCTCCTCTGGTCTTGCAACCTTTGTCACTACCTGGGCCCAACAGGGATCACGAGGAGCATTCTCAGATTGCCCTGGCCCAGCTTGCCAGAATGGTATTTTTGTGCCTCAGGAGCCAAATGTTATTAGGAGGCTTTGTCAGGATCCGGGGGTTTCTGGCTGGATTTCTGGCTTTTTTTTTTTTTTATACCACTCTGTTTCAGAGTCTTATTAACTCATTGTTTCCACTTGAGTTTGGTTAACAGTTTATATTTAAGTTCAGATTTTTTGGTAGAATTTCAAAATACGGAGCTAATAAATAACTTTGCCATTTCTGAACATCTTTCCATTTCAGTTTGCACATTTCCTTGACTGTTACAGCTCCTGCTTTTATGCAGTTGACCGACCCCAGTTTGAGCGCTGACAGATTTGATGCATAAAACTATAAAACTCAGAGGGTGTACTTTCACTCAAAACAAATTCTAGAAATCTTAATAAATAAATAAATAAATAAATAAATAAATAAATAAATAAATAAATAAAGCTTAACAATCACATGTACTTATGTGTCAGTCTGGACATTTTGCAACTGTTATTGTGTAACCAGATGCAACCAATGGGCCAACACTATTCCAAGTAATGGAGAGTGTGTTTAGAGAAGTGAAGAGTGCAGGCAGGGTGGAGTGGGTGGAGAAAAGTGGCAAGAGTGATTTGTGATAGAAGGGTTTCTGAAAAAATTAAAGGGAAAGTTTATAGGACTGTGGTGAGACCTGCTATGTTGTATGGTTTAGAGACAAGGGTATTGAGTAAAGGATAGGAGGCGGAGCTGGAGGTAGCAGAGCTGAAGATGTTGAGGTTTTTGTTGAAAGTGACGAGGATGGACAGGATTAAAAATTAGTTTATTAGAGGGACAGCACATGTAGGATGTTTTGGCGAGATTGAGATAGTTTGGACATGTGCAGAAGTGGGACATGGGGTATATCTTTAAGAGAATGCTGAGGATGGAGATTTTCCCTGTTTGAGTGTTTTTCTTTGTTCTATTTAGTTTATTTATGATCATTTTCTTTATTATACCCTAACTGGCTTTTTTTTTTTTTTTTTCTTCCTTGTGTACTTATTAAAACTATGGACTTATGTATTAAGTGTATTTGGGTTGCAACACCTCCTAGTGGCAGACTGCTAGAATGTCTTCTACTCACTCAGGCAACCCGGGTTCAAAATGCATTCCCAAATCTTATGCATTTAGACCCTTTGCAATAACACTTAAATAAGCCTATGCGCTTCTCAATTCAGTTGATTGTTAATGAGATGTTTGTACATCCTGATTAGAGTCCTGTTGTGGAAAGGTTTATTGGTTGGGCATTATTTGGAAAGGTGTGCACATCTTTATAGAAGGTCTCACAGTTAACAATGCATATTAGAGCAAAAGCCAAGCAATGAGGTCAAAGGAATTGTTCAAGGGGAAGGCTACAAAAAAATTCTGAAGATTCCCAGGAGCACAGCGGAGCACTGCTTCCATTAGATGATGGCCTTTATTATCATTTAACAAAAGCCGGAGTTGGTCTGCCAAGCAGCCTCACTTCCACATTATATACCCTAAAACACAAATGCATTTCTATACATCCCACTTCTCCGTCCATACATTTGTTCACCTAACATTTGTGTCTCATTTGGGGGCCCCCCCTTATACATAGAATGGTGGCGCCCAAATGACTAGGTATGGACAGGCACACATAACAATCTATACTATTTCATGCATAGATACCACACGTTACATTCCTGTATGCATACACATCAGGAGAAAATTTTAATAGAAGTAACATACACATGTTGCATAAGCATATTTGATTAGCCTTATTCTTCGACAATGGTCACTGAGCTTTGGAGAGTCTGTTTAGAAATGAGACACAGTTCCAGAAAGACAAACATCACTGCAGTCCTCCACCAATCTTGGCTTTATGGCAGCATGGCTAGATAGGACTAGTCTCCCCTTAGTGCGAATCCTATAGATGCCAACTTATAGTTTGTCAACAGGCACCTGAGGGACTTTTTTTGGACTGTGTAGTACAACATTCTTTAGTTGGATGAAATGAACTGTTTGGCCTTAATTCTAAACATTGTCTGGAGAAAATAAAGCACTGTTAATCTCAATAAAACTAAAAAAGTGAAGCATGGTGGTGGCAGCATCATGCTGTGGGGGGTGTTTTTGCTGCAGGGACTTGCCAACTGGTCAAGGTTGAGGGAAACCTGAATGAAGCAAAGCAAAAATCATCAATAAAAACCTTTTTCACGGCCGAAGGTTCAGCTTCCTACATGATGACATGTAGCACAAAGCTAAGACAACATAATAGTGGCTTAGGGATAACTGCGTGAAAGTTCTATAGTGGTCAAGCCACGACCCTGACCTATCCAGACCCCTATTGAACATCTCTGGAGAGACCTAAAAGTGGCTGTTCACCGACTTTCCCAATCCAATCTATTATTTATATATATAATTTTATTGATTTATTATTTTTTTACTGCAGCCATTTTTCTAATTTTTTTTATACTTTGTCATTATATGGTACTAGATTGAGAAAAAAAATTTTGAATGTTGTATCAGGCTGCAACATGACAAAACTGACATGTTGACAATGTTGTAACATTAAAAATGCCCAGGAGAAGGCAGAGCAATGCAGTGAAATGCACATCATGTCACTGCATTGATCTGCCATCTACTGGCCAATTATAATGTGACAACATTGTTGGAGCCACTCTAATCCATCTTGTCAATCCTTTAAAATAAAAACTCTTTTTTTGTACTTATAGATAATTTTTTCACTCGATTTTTTATTCTATCATTAAGAAAATTAAGTTTTTTTACAAATAAGTACAGATGAGCAATATATAAAAAGGTTGCAAGATACATTGGAGTGGGAGTAAGCACTTATAGCTTTAATATTGCACAAAGAAAATGTGCTGAATCCAAAGGTAAATACTAGTGCTGGGTGGGAATGCTTTTTTATAATAAAAGGAGCAAAATAATCTATCTGTAGATAGAAACCAAGAATTATAATCTGAACATAAAACAAAAGATCGAAGATTGTGAAAATGTTCAACAGGAGTGAAAAAGGCTTAGTCTGAAAAAACAGAATGATACTTCATGATCTGACAACAGAAACACAAGGGTATTTAAACACAAGCTTAAGGAGTTTGGGGGAGTGAGCAGGATTTGGAAGGAGACCATGCTGCCTGTCTTTGGTGAAGCAGGTCATGAGTAGTGGTCAAGCAGTTACCTGGGGCTTCAGCAGGCACGAACAGGTATTAGGCTCATTAGGCTCTCATGTCAGCAGGTAATAAAAGGCAGGCTTGATGACCTTAGGCAAGAGATTGGCTTTGGAGGCCATCTCATCAGCCTCTGGTGTCGGAAGGTCATAAAAGGCTTTCTTGTCTGCCTTTGGAATTAACAGGTCATGGGAGGCCTCTAGTGGAGCAAGTTGTGGAAGACCTCTGTGGTGGCCTTTTAAAGGAACTTGACTCACTTGTAAAGCCCTCTCCCGCTGGGACAAACAGCTATCATATTAGCTATCATATAAGCTGCTTCAGTGAGCTTGACAGCTGGGATCACAAGGTTGGACTCATGGTGGAGCTCTTTGTGGATAGCTGCCTTTTCAGTTTCAGAGCCTCAATTACCTTATGCTTGCACTTGTCATGAACTCTAGGTGCCCTGGGACACCTTATAGAAATGAGAAAACAAGCAAGCAGGCATATCATTCAGGCAGGTGCTGCCCAAAACTTTTGCATGGTTTCTTTAAGGTTGATTGGTTTCTCTGTCCGTACAGAGGGTTAAGGCCCATCCATCCCAGCAGATAGTACTGGCCACCTAATGTACTTAATGACCAACTTTTCCTTCTGGATGGTGCTGTACAAATTCTCTCACACCAAGAGCTTACAGCTGATGTACAGCATGGGGTGCAAGAACAAAAGTTAGGGGAATGTAAATGTGGCACACCACAGAGTGCAGTTTTTACTTGAGTAAAATAACTCCATCCACTGGACCAGATCTGGCACTGCCTTTTTTAGTGAGATCAGTCAGTGAGCTGGCGATCTCACTAAATAATTATAATTAGGAATTAGACTTTCACTGCCAGTCAATACTATAGATGATTATATTGTCTAGAAATGCAGCGGCAAACGTGTTATATTGGTGGAGAATTCAGTCCATGAGATTTTAAAAAATCACTAGGGCTCCAAGCAAACAAAACAAAATTAATATTAAATTGGTGTCATTGAGACGAAGTTGAAAAGGTATATTTTTTTCCTAGTGAGACATTAAAGTGAGGGGGGATCTGCCAATATTCCTTGGATATGGAGTTTATATGAGTTTTCTTTTCTCCTTGTGCAAATTCATGCAGCTGCATGCCCTTAATATACAGCCAGGACTGCTATTATTAAATCTGTTGCAAATTCTCTGTCACAGTGTGGCCCCTAAAGGATTTAGACAAACTGGCTAGAAACATTCCTTCTTTCATGCCAGACCCTGCAGGAAACTAGAACATGCATGCCTACCTACCAGACATCGACTTTGATTTACAGACTGTAGCCAATGTTACCACAAAAGACCAACTCTACCCCCTCAGGATCACCTCTAGCCGCAAGGGGCAGAGCCTCCTGGACTGGTAGTCAGAGAAGATCAAAGCAGATTACCAGCAGCTTTAAAAGGCCATGATTAAGGAGTCCCTGACCCAGATTCAGTGCAAGTACTGTTTATTGCTCTGGATCTAAAACAGAACAGAGCAGGCAAGAAACCACACAAGCCTACTACAACAGGCTCCGACAGGCCTTCTTCAGGGCCTGAAATGAGCCAGGAATGGAGGAGGACTTAAACTTCAAAACTTTATTCCTCAGAAATCCACACCCCCCTGTGAGTCTCCACTTGGGGGTCCTGGTCTGCCCACGGTAGATGTCCATCTAACTGCTGTGAGACTTGGCCTGTAAAGCCTATACAAAACAAAGGGGTGTTTCTAAACAAACTGTAAATGGCCCCGCAATCTATCCTGTCTCTGAGCAATGGTCAGAACTGGCACTAGAGGATGCCCAGCAACACCATGGTGTCCCAAGTACCAAACTGAAATCCCTGGAAGATTCTGGGACAGACCATGACCACCACTCAACCCAAAGTATAGAGCCACATGGGAAGGACAGAAATGGCCCAAAGGAAACTGGCACGCGACAAAACAAGCATCAGGTTTGGGCTGGAAGCAGAAAAAAAAAAACCTTGACATGCTCTAGACAAGCCTAAATATAACCTACCAATAACACAGGACTGAGAAAACACATCGGAAACGGCAGAGATCTTGAGAGTTTTAAAGGGAATCATACAGGGAAAAAAAGCCACAAAAGGGAGAAGAAGGACAAGTCAGATAAATTATGACTAAGCCGGAGACCTGACCTAATGTCAGGGAGCTGTTGCTACCTACCTTCTCCTGTGCGGGCCATGCCCGCTCGAAGCTCATCTCCAGCGTACTAGACACACACACCTGAACCTCGTTAAGCACTCATCACCAAACCCATATAAGCCCCTGTTCTATGGTTTTGCTGCCTGTCAGACGCGTACCCGTGGACTGTTCAGTACCGTGCTTCTTCCAAAGTGCACTGTGGATCTTTACACCGACTACCTGTCTGTTTTGTTCGTGCACCATGGACCGCGCTGCCACTGCGCCCCACCGGATTCTTTTACCTTTTTGGCGAGTGTGTTTGAATTGCCCTGTGTCTCAAAAAAACTCTCTTTTGTGTTCACATCGGCTTTCGCCTCCAGATTCCTCGCATAACAGAATAACTGAATGAAGGAAATAGTAAGGAGCATTTTCCGGCTCTTACCTACCGATGGATACCGGACCCTGCAGCTTCTCCGATCCGGTTTGGGATCTCGTCGACCGTGCTGCAAGCCGTCTTTCCATCTGCTGCGGCTCAACCAAACCCCCCTGCAGTCACCGACAATCCCATGGCCCTCCTGGGAACGTTTTCGGGAAAAGCGTTGGAGTGCCGCAGCTTCCTGCTCCAGGTAAACCTCTATATAGAGATTCAGCCGCAGCGATTTCCATCCAAACGGTCCAAGGTAGCGTTCCTCATCTTACTCTTCTCCGGGGAGAGCGCTAGCTTGGGCTCAATCGCTGTGGGATTTGGAAAGCCTGATGTGTTTTGTGGCAAAGCAGCCACTCGTCTTCCCCCTCACCGGCCCTGGGATTGCTGCATTGACCTGCTTCCTGGAGCTAAGCTGCCCAAAGGCCATGTTTATCCCCTGTCCGCTCCTGAACACCGAGCTATGGAGGAGTATGTCCAACAGATGCCCCAGCATGGAATTTATCACCCAATCCTCCTCTCCGGCGGCCTTAAGCTTTTTCTTTGTGGGGAAAATGGACGGGGGTCTTCGACCATGCATTGACTACCGGCAGCTAAATGCTTAGATCGCTCCTCTCCCTTACCCTCTCCCTCTTGTACCTTCAGCTCTGGAGGACCTAAGGGAGGCGAGGGTTTTTTCCAAACTCAACCTCCAGAGCGCATAACACCTGGTATGCATCAGAAGGGGAGACGAGTGGAAGACCGCCTTTATTACACCCTCAGGGCACTACGAGTACCAGGTGACACACTTTTGGAGGAAGGGCCAGAGCACCTCGTTCATAGCCCCCGGAGTACGGCCTTTCCATCGCTCCGGCCGTATTTTAGGGGTTCATGACGAGATGCTCCGGCCCTTCCTCCAGAAGTGTGTCATGGTCTACATCGATGACATCCTGATCTACTCACAGAACCTGGAGGAGCACCATCTTCATGTGCACGACGTCCTAGGGGCACTTCGTTCCCACCAGCTCTACCTGAACCTCTCGAAGTGCGAGTTCCACCTGGAGAAGATACAGTTCCTGGGCTACGTGATCAGTGCACAGGGGATACAGATGGAAGGCAAGGTGAGGGCTGTGGGGAACTGGCCAATACCAGTTCCTGGGCATCACTAACTTCTATCGTCGGTTCATCCAGGGTTACAGCCAGATCACTGCACCCCTCACGACCCTCCTCAGGGCTAAATTACGAACCATGAAATGGACCCCAGAGTTTAGGAGGCCTTTGAAAAGCTCTGCCAGCGCTTCTGCCTTGCCCCCCCGTGCATCCTGATCCCCTAAAACCATTTGTGGTCGAGATCGATGCCTCCTCAACCGGTGTAGGGGCTGCTCTCTCCCAGCTATCAGGCACCCTACCACAGCTCCACCCCTGCGCTTACTTCTCGCACAAGCTCCCAGCTGCTAAACAGAATTACAACATCCACAACCGTGAGCTTTTGGCCATAAAGATGGCCCTGGACGAATGGAGGCACTGGCTGGAGGGTGTCGAGCACCCATTTACCGTGTTCACCGACCACAAGAACCTCCAGTACCTACGGGAGGCCCGGAGGCTCAACCCCAGGCAGGCTCGCTGGGCCCTCTTCTTCACCCGGTTCCGGTTTCACGTCACATACCGAGCTGGGCCGCTCAATGGAAAGGCCGATGCCCTCTCCCAGGTGTTCGGGCCTGAGAAACCCAGCGATCCGGACCCCATCCTTCCTCCCATAACTTTCTACTTTTAAATTCCAATAAGACTAAGATTTTGCTCATCGGCCCAAAAACTAGTATACAGAAGCTCCAGCATCTCAACCTAGGGTTTAGAAGGTTGTTCTGTAACCACTAGTTCAACTGTAAAATACCTGGGAGTTATTTTAGACAGCAACTTGTCTTTCAAATATCATATCAACCAAGTTACAAAAACATCCTTCTTTCACCTTAGAAATATTTCTGAATTAAGAAACATGTCTATACCCGATGCAGAGAAGCTCGTCCATGCGTTGATGACCTCCAGAATAGACTACTGTAATGCGTTGCTAGGTGGATGTTCTGCGTCATTAATAAACAAGCTTCAGTTAGCCCAGAATGCAGCAGCCAATGTTTTTACAAGGTCAAGAAAATAGAATCACATCACCCCGATCTTATCGTCCCTACATTGGCTTCCTGTTAAGTTTCAAAAAGACTACAAACTATTATTTCTAACTTATAAAGCACTAAATGGTTTGGCTCCTATGTATCTATCCAGTATTTTAACTTGCTACAATCCGCCACGTTCCCTAAGATCTCAAAACTCTGGGCTTCTAGTAGTTCGTAAATTAGCAAAGTCCACGAAAGGCGGTAGAGCACTTTCACATTTAGCTCCTAAACTCTGGAATAATCTTCCTGACAGTGTTCGGAGCTCAGACACACTCACCCAGTTTAAGTGTAGATTAAAAACATATCTTTTTAGCAAAGCCTACACATAACACACATCACATATCGTAACCTTGTGCTCCAGAACATCTGATCACATGCACATTATCAACTTGTGCTGTTAATATCATGAACAGCAGCTACACTAATCACTCTCCACTGCTTCTCTTTCTCTCCCCATCCCGAGACACCCTGAGGTTTGGCCAGCTCCAGTCACCTCCCACCATCTTGATGATTACGGACCTCTGAAGAACTAGATGTTGAACTCGCAAACATCCCAAACCATCTAAAAATGTACCAGTGCCATTTGGATCCCGCTTCATGTGTAGAGTTTGACATTGAACCTCCTGGAGTGTTTAAAGGCTCTGGCATAGAGAAGCTGATGCTGAATCTGTGATGATCACAAATGCTGAGCTTATAAAACTAGGAGCTACTAACCATATAGACTGTATAAGATAGCAGAAAGAACATCACTTATAATCTTATACTCCAGTAATCATGTTAGTTCCCACTCTCCAGTGTTCTGTATTGTTGAAAGATTAATGATCAAACTCTTGATGTCACCCAAATGAGGATGGGTTTCCCTTTTGATTCTGGTTCCTCTCAAGGTTTCTTCCTCATAACATCTAAGGGAGTTTTTCCTTGCCACAGTCACCACGGCTGCTTATCAGGGACAAATGCACACCATTCACCTTAACTGTTGATTTGTGTAAAGCTGCTTTGATATAATGTCTGTTGTGAAAAGCACTATACAAATTAAACTGACTTGACTTGACTTGACTCCCGCACTTATTGTGGGGCGTATCGTTTGGGACGGGGACAGTGAGATCCGCTCGGCTTCTCTCCAGGAACCGGGCCCAGAGGGGTGTCCAGAGGTACGTGTCTTTGTCCCCAACTCCTGCCGACGAGGGCTCATGCAGTTGGTTTATGAGGGACCGGGCACGGGCCACCCAGGGGAAAAGAGAATGGTGCAGCTCATCCAGACGCGTTACTGGTGGCCAAGGATGGCAGAGGAGATTACCCGGTTCGTCCAGGAGTGTTCCACTTGCGCCATGTACAAGGTGCCACGCCACCTACCCGTAGGCAAGCTGGTGCCGCTTCCCGTCCCGCAGTGCCCTGGTCAGACCTGGGAATCAACTTCGTGACCGACCTGCCACAGTCAGAGGGACACACATGCATCCTGGTAGAGGTGGACCGCTTCTCCAAAGCCTGCCATTTTGTTCCTCTCAAGGGCCTGCCAAACCTGTTCACCCACGTTTTTAGGAACTCCGGTCTCCCGGAGGAGATAGTCTCAGACCATGGGCCCCAGTTCACGTCTCGGGTTTGGAAGGCCTTCTTCCAGCTCCTGGAGGTTTTGGTGAACCTAACGTCTGGTTAACACTCGCAGTCAAACAGCCAGGTGGAACGAAAGATCCAGGAGCTGAGCAGGTACCTAAGGACTTACTGCAACCAAGACCAGGAGGACTGGGCTCGTTTCCTGCCCTGGGTGGAGTACGCCCAGAACTCGTTCCGCCAGGATTTCACAGGCCTCACCCCTTTCCAATGCGTGCTGGTCCCTGTTCCCGTGGTAGGACAAGCCCAGCAACATGAACTCGGTGCAGGCCTGGTTCCGGGAGAGCAACCGGGTCTGGGAGTCGGCACACACCCAGCTGCTTCAGGCCCCCCGCAGGCACGCTGACCCCAGGCATCTGAAGGCTCCTTATTTCCACCCAGGGGATCTGGTGTGGCTATTAACAAGGAACCTGAGGCTGAAGCTGCCATGCCGCAAGCTGAGCCCCCGGTACATCGGGCCCTTCAGGGTTTTCCATCAGATCAGCGAAGTGTCTTACCGCCTGGAGCTGCCTCCCAGGTACCGCATTCACCCTACCTTCCATGTGTCCCTGCTAAAACTGTGTGTCTTGCCATCCTCTCGTCCTCCAGGTGACCCCGTGGCGTCCGTCCAGCTGAAGGTCGTAGGTTAGCCGGACGTCTATGCGGTGCGGGAGGTACTGGATTCCAGATGGCACACGGGTCGCCTTGTTCAGAGGAGCGGTCTTGGGTGGCCCAGCAGGACTTGCTGGACCCTGCATTGCTGGCGGAGTTCCACGCTGCTCACCCACGCTGCCTGGCACCCCGGGCTAGAGGTCGTCCTCGTCGCAGGGTCAGGGCGTCCGGTGCCGCCCCTGGGGGAGCCGGCTCGTAAATGCTCATCTCCAGCAAACTAGACACACATACCTGAACCTGGTTAAGCACTCATCTCCAAACCCATATAAGCCCCTCACCTCCACTTACACCTTGTCAGTTATTGTTCTATGGATTTGCTGCTTGTCACATGCGTACCCGTGGACTGTTCAGTACCGCGCTTCTTTCCAAGTGCACCATGGATCTTTACACCGACTACCTGTTTGTTTTGTTTGTGCACTGTGGACCGCGCTGCCGCTGCACCCCACCGGATTCTTTCACCTTTTTGGCGAGTGTGTTTGTATTTGCCCTGTGTCTCAAATAAACTCTCTTTTGCGTTCACATCGGCTTTCGCCCCCAGATTCCTTGTATAACACCTAAACACCCACGATGTGTCCTCGCAAATTGAACCACCAGAGCCCACCAACTTCCAGCACCACACCTCCAGCCAGGACCCCATAGTACCCGAAAGTGCTGTTTTAGTGGTCTGTACAGAGGACAGCTTGGCTGTTTAAACAGCATGCAGTTTCTCAGAAACAGTAAAAAGGGCAGTCTCTGTGGAATGTGCCGCTTGAACCCCAAATGGTTTGGATTATGAAGGTTGTTATGTGAGAGATAGACAGACAGTTGGTTAAAAACAGTGCGTTCCAGAGATTCCGGAGAGAAGTGATACCGGTCTGTAGTTGTTATTGTCTGACAGGTCCAGAGCAGGTTTCTTTAGATAGGAATGACCTTTGCTTGCTTAAGGGTAGTTGGCACATAGCCAAACGTTAAGAACCCATTGATGATTGTAGAGATCAAGGGCAGGAGATCTTGTGTGATGGTCGAAACAACAACAGACATCATACTAGCACTATGGGCAGACAACTAAGCAATCAGCCTCACACTGTTTAACACCCTCAAAATGCACACAGCAAGCATCTCTTTTGCTAAGAAGCTCACACGATGTGCTATGGTTCCCTGCACGTCCACCATGGTGATGTCTAAGGGCATTTGTGCCCAGAACGTAAAATGGAATGGCAGATGCCTGACCCATTACTTCCTGATCTTGCCAGACCCACCATAGGACGTCTCGATTGGCGCAGACATGTTAATCCACTTCAGAGCCCATGTGGATATGATCAATTAAGTGGTGTGGGCCCCAATAACCTAGCAGCCACTCACTAGGCTTCTACCAACCTTCACCTGAAAGTGAGGAACTGGGCCTTGCCGTTGAATCCACACCTCTCTTTGAAGTGACATCCTGAGCAGTTTACATCTTATTCAACAACTGCACTGCAATCTACATCAGAGTGTCTAAAGCATACCACCTGGGCTAGTGAGTTACGACTTCCACGACCTTAAACTCACCTTACCAATAATCTGACCCATTCCAACCGCATTGATCCCAGAAGGATGCACAAATTATACCGTGTGGGAAGCAGATTCCAATATCATCCCCATTGTCTGTCATGCTAGTCGTCCACCTCTCCATATATATGGTTTTTAACTGCCCATGGGACAAGCTAATTAATGATGGAAGAGCCTTACCCAGGATTTGAGACACAGGTTCAGCAAATTCTGAAAGAGGTGACGCCATACAGTGTCTCTCAGACATAAAATTAGAAATATGATAGAAATATGATGTTGTTACAGAATGCAGAACAACTAGTTTATGCTTTTGTTACATACATGTAACTGTAATTACATGTATGTCTGGGTGTTTAAATAAGTGCATACATTAGCTTCAGTTAGTTTAGAATGCAGCAGCAAGTGTCCTTACTAGAGTTAGAAAATATGAGCACATCACCACTTTTTTAATCAGTCTACACTGGCTGCCAATTAATTCTCGCATTGATTATAAAATACTATTTTTGACATATATAGCATTTAAAGGTCTCGCGCTGCAGTATGTGAGTAAACTTTTGTACCAATATGATTCTCCACGCCTACTTAGATGAAAAGGTTCAGGCTATTTGTTGGTACCTCAAATATTGAAGGCTACAGCAGGAGGCAGATCTTTCTTTTATAAAGCCCCACAGTTTTGTAACAGCCTGCCAATCAGTGTTCGAGACACAGACAAAGTCTCAGCGTTCAAGTCGAGGTTAAAAACATATTTATTTAGTCAAGCCTTTTATCAGTAGATTTTTCCAATGTAAAGGAGCAGATCTGAAGGGATCCACATTATGAATTATATCGATGATTGGTAGATATTGGCTCAATCAAAGCACCAGGCATTTTAGCATTGAAATGTCGTTCTCGCTTGCATGAAGGGACTGTGGTTCAGACTGAACTCCGGAAAGAGTGTACTTTCTCCTGTACTGAGAACCACTTTTCTTGGCATGGTGTGGGACTTATATTACCTTTATTTAACCAGGTAGAAACTCACTGAAAATAAAAATCTCATTCACAGGAGTGACCTGGCCAAGATGAGCAGCAATACATTCAATTACACATCATAGACTTACACATCATAGACACAAATAAAACAATATTACATTTCACAAAGTTTAAAAACAGTTACATTTCACAGAGTCGTCTTCCAGTTGCCAAATAGCTACTTTAAACTGGTCCATGGAGAGAAGATTACGCAACTTCAATTTCAATTGGATAAGATTCCAGTCAAACGGTGCTGCGTAGGCAAAAGATTTCTTACCCAATTCAGTTCTAGCAAAAGTAACTGACAGCATATAGCAGTTTTGAGAGCGTAAAGAGTATTTCGTAACAGATTTCTATGGGCTGAAATATGTGCCACCAGAAACTGAATTTGAATAACATAATTTGAAATTGTATTGTTTAATTTGAATCATTGCATTGAAAAACTGATTCTGAATTGTATCATTTGAAACTGAATTTATTCAAAAACAGGAAGAGCAATCGAGCACAGATCGATAGCTAACAAGGAAGAAGTGTTCAAAAACTGAATCTGAATTGTATCATTTGAAATTGAATTTATTCGTTTGGAACTGAAGTCCAATAAAATTTGATCCTCACTGAAAATTAAACTCTCTATATATCTTCACATTCACTTCTCACAATTCAGATTCAGTTCTCAAATTCAATTTCAAGTTGCTGAGACAGACATCCGGGTAGTTGGAGGATGAAGGAAGAGCAATCGAGCACAGATCGATAGCTAGCGTTCATTGGCGCACAGGACTCCTCTTGGGCCAATCAGCACCTACGTTTTGGAGCATAGTACGTCCCCGCCATGAAACAAGGAAGAAGTGCTTGCCTTGCTGACTGGCTTGACCACCATGGATTCGGCTGGGACAAATACGGTAATGACAATTTATTTTTTTACGATCACGATCTTTTGTTTAACTGTTGTTAATGTTATAGCTATTTTATAGAAACGTTTCGTTTAGTCCGCGAGCATACACAAATCATGTTTACAATTACATTAGAGGACTAGCTAGCACCATTGTTCTATATCTATGACTAGCATATTAGCATTGTTTCAGCTATTATTTTAGCAACGCAGCAAGGAGCGCTGGAGCTAGTCTACAAATAGCAGTGCGTACAATAACGACCTTTTTTTTTTTTTTACTGCCAGTGAATAGCACCGAGTGAAAGTCAATGATTTCTTTATATCTAGTGACAGTGATCATGTTGTTAGCTCAGATAAGTACAGGTAAACTTAGTCAGAAGACCTAGAAATAGAAGGCATAGTGCTAGCTAACTTGCCAGTCCCACCTGTGACTTAAAACAACCCAGCTGTTCTTTTGGAGATTCATTTTTGACCAACTTATGCTGTGATCTGCACAAAGTTTAGCAAGGTGAAACTTAACGTTATAGTGATTATGGGCACGATCCAAACAGTTACAAATTAGTTTTTACTGTTACCATGGTATAGGAAACATATCTGGCAATATTGTAACATTCATAACTAGTTGGCTTGTAGTCACATAACAAATACAACTGGTTTGCTACTATTCCTTAGTTTTGGTGGTTCCTCATCCATCGCCTCCATCACATTTGATATCAACTTGACATGAAACCCATAGCAATCAGTGATAATTGAATCTGTTTATGATAAAGCAATTACATTTCTTTGCAATGAAAAGTTCCTACTACTTTCAACCTTCACTACTTCTAGATTATTATGTTACCAGCTACCTCTCTGTAGCTCACATCTCCTATTTGGAATATTATTAGTACCACAATAAATAATATTAATAGTAACCCTATTATTAATGTATGACATAGTCATCTAATACATAGTATGACAGTGATTCTCAGTGATATCAGAAAAGAATAGCTCCAGCTGATGAAATGGGTTGCATTACTAGATGGTGTATGTTAACAATTCATTACATTGCTTTTGCAGAACATTGTCATTCAGGAGTGCTTAGCCAGACTGAGGGAAAGACTGCAGTGTGCCCTCAACAACAACCCTCCTGATCTTGATTATTTGGAATACATAGTGACCCAAGAGAGGGCCTTCATAAATGCAATGGAGAATGTAGCTCTGCCTAATGATATCTGTGAAGCCCTCCATCAACTGAGCAGTTTGTTAGACCTGCGGAATAAACCTCCCCCCTCAATATCTGTGGTGAGGAGTTTAGGTCCCCATGGACGTTTTAGACTACAGGTCACAGAGGACCACCTCCAAAGTCTTTTTCATCTAGGTCTACCTGCCACATGTGTAGCAGACATTCTTGGAGTCTCAAGAAGAACCATATACAGGAGGATGCAGGAGTACAACATGTCAGTTAGGAGCCTGTATTCCACCATGACTGATGATGCTCTGGATAATGAAGTGAGAGCCATCAAATCTAGACTACCTCATGCTGGATACCAGATTGTCAAGGGGTGTCTTGAAGCAGAGGGCCACCATGTACAATGGACCAGACTCAAGGCCTCTATGCATAGGGTTGATACAGAGGGCATCTTGTCAAGAATGACAAGTATGGGCTGTGTTGTTCGGCGAAAATACTGTGTTCAAGGCCCACATTTTCTGCAGCACATAGACACCAATCATAAACTCATTAGGTGTGTTTATTACATTTGAATATAGCAGGACTTAAAATAGTTATCACTGGCATTATTTTTTGTGGGTAATTTATCCTCTGCTTCTTTCTTTATAATTAAACCATGTCCTTTTTTTCACCAGATATAACATGGTGATATTCGGTGGCATCGATGGCTACTCAAGGAAGGTAAGTTTCCTACTGTAACAAAGTACATACTCATGAAAATATTGCTGGTATAATCCATTTTTTTCGTAGGGTGTCCATGTTATGACAACCATCCCATAACAATTATTAGTATTACTCATGTCAGTTTTCCACCCTTTAGATCATGTACCTCAATGCTGGGTCCAACAACACAGCGAGTACTGCGCTTCAGTTTTTTCTGGATGGAGTGAGGAGATTTGGATGGCCTTACAAGTGAGTAATGCTGTTCTCGTAGTATCGTTTAAGCAATATGAATGATTTGTCAGCCGTTTATGAAACATGAAATTATCTGGATTTATTCAATGCTGCATTTAGTTTTCATGATCCAGTATTTTTAGTAAAGTTTTGTTGATTTAGTTGGATGGATACTAGTTTCAAAATCTGATGTGTTACAGGGTAAGAGGTGACCAGGGTGTTGAAAATGTCAGCATTGCCCAGACAATGTTCACTGTGAGAGGCACAGGACATGGAAGCTTTATAAGTGGAAAAAGCGTGCACAACCAGAGGTGAATTATTCCTTTTGCAATGATTATCAAATTACCTCAAGATCCAAGTAGGTACATGACATGTCTTGTTATTGTTGGTGTGCCCTTCAGTGTGATATTTACTCTAGTTGAATTGCTGTTTGGCTATTCTTTTACATAGTTTGATTGACCCATGGGGAACTTTTCTATGTACGAATTGTAGAATAGAACGTCTGTGGAGGGACGTTTGGACAGGAGTTACTCACGTTTACTATGACGTATTACACAGCCTGGAGGAAGATGGATCCCTCGACATCTCGGATAATCTCCATCTCTTCTGTGCTCAGTACACCTTCCTCCCAAGACTCAAGGCTGATTTGGCCAAGTTTTCTGCTGGATGGAACGATCATCCTATCAGGACAGAGGGCTTCCTTACCCCAAACCAGCTGTGGGAGCTTGGGATGCTGCTGCACCCCATCCGCGAGCCAGAGACGTTTGAGGAAGATGTGGCAGTTGAGTAATAATGCCAATGACATTGTTGTCCTGCCTCTAAATGATTTTTTCAATCTATATACTGATAATACTCTGTTGGTTTTAGGGAATCCAAATTGAGGATATTGATTGGGAGAGCTCAGGGCTCTCTCATAACTCTGCCAACACAGGTATTACCGTGCCAGAAATGGAATGTCCATTGAAGACAGAGGAAATTGAAACTCTACGCCTTGCCATTGATCCCCTTTCTCATTCAAGTAGTTTTGGAAGAGACATTTATTTGACCACACTCGCACATGCATTGTACTTACTTCACCATCATTGACAGTCATGTCTGTGCCAATCAGAGGACTAAAAGGCCTTTAATAATTCATGATTGCTCAAGTCCAGTCTAGGACCCCATGTATCCAGGCACCTTATAGTCCACCTTCCATTCACAGCAAAGAAACTGAAACCAAAAAAATGCCACAAAATGTTGTATTTTGCTTCCAAAGATTTTGTATTTATAGGACTTCTGTCAAACTGACACAACCACAGGGAAGCGGGAAAGAACGCAGTGAAGGACATCTTCTCTGACAAACATTGTAATGGTGCGATGCCCATATGGAAATGCTTTTTGAAGTGTAACATTACACCCATGAACAATGAACTGGGTTAACGGATACAAACTGGATTTCACAAAAAAAGAAATAAAAGACTGCACAAATATCTTATCTAATACTATTTGAGTCTGAATGTATATGCATTGTACTTGAACCATAAAAAAAAAACATTCAGCAGTCTAATTAGCACTGCATATTTGAAACGGCAACATTTCAAACCTGATGAAATGCCTGCCCTAAATGGAAGGCCTCTGTCATCACTTGTTTGAACTCAGTAGAAGTTTGCATATGCTTAACAGGCAGGCGGATTGTATTACTACATGCAGCGACTGTTGGGTAGCAAACTGTATGTGAACCATACTGGATGTCACAGGTGTGATTAAACTGCACAAAGACTCTGAAGCTTCTCTTCTCTTCTGGTAAGACAGGAATGTGGCCCTGTCCTGTGAGCCACTGGAGAAACGTACTGGGGGACAGGTGACCTGGATAGTCTACTGTGTCACCCACCTCTGGATGTTCACCTTTTCAGAGACAGAAAGCAAACAATCATGTAAATTAAATATTTGGTTTACCTGTACCAGCACAGAGGTAGAATTTGGAAATCTAATATCTTACATAAGTGTACTTACAATGATAATGTAATCTACATGAAAACTTCATGAAATGTGTAAGAGAGAAACTAAGTAAACAGAGTTTACAAGAAGAAAACTAAATGAGCAATTACATGCTTCCAGCTCCTGCAAGAAGTCCTGTAGATGGTTCATAACGCTCACTTCCACCTGTTCTTTGTTGGAGCCCTTCTCGCTGAACTCAGGTTGGCAAGCCGCAAAGACAAAGTCAGCATCAGCCTGGTGAGAGAAACAATGTATCCTTATGAGTTTATCCAGAAAGAGAGAGCAGTGGTGGCCGAGTGAGCTAGAGAGTTAATGAATAGAGCAAGCGGTGCTGGTGAGAACAAATGAATGAGAAATAAACTGTCAGTCAAAACAGACACACTGACAGAGGATGAGCAGCACACAGCAGAGAAGAGAGAGAAGGAGAAGCAGCACATAAAAACACAATTATGTTACCTGGTTGCTATGCTATGAGTCCCAACCTCACACATGCTGGCTGTGGGCTACACATCCACTGCCCAGAGGTTGACACAGAAATGTCCCAAACACAGCAAAATAATAAGAAAACCAGAAAATACCGACAGAAGGCAGTATCTCTGTAGATAAATACACCACCTCACACTTGTTGTGGGTCATAAGTGATGATTGGGGAGGATTACTTTTGTATGACACTTCAATATCTTCATTACTATTGTCCAGTGACCCCACAAAGTCTATACAAAAAAGTTAAAGTAAAGGGCATGATTGGTACTTGAAATAAGACGAGTTTAGGACTTGGAATCACTATTGTTAGTTAAAAGTGGTATCAGTACATAGCCTACTAAAGCCTACATTTATTAACTCACCTTCACCTCCATCCCGGGGACAAAGAGTGGTTGGCAGATGTTTGGGTATTGGTTCATTAGATCATCGAGACCATAAAGTTTCAGACCTTCACGTAGCTGGGAGAGAAGGGGCAGCAGCCGAAGTATGGCATGAAGAACAACAGCACTAAAATATAGAATGAAAAAATAATATCAATATGATGTGAAATGTGAAAAAATCAAAACATGAATATTAACATCCTTGACAATGATTAACACAGTGAAAAAACAATTATACCGAAGAATTTCTTCCCTCTTTTCAACATTAACAGGTCCATTATAGCCACAGCTCAAAATGTCCTCAATCAGTTCAGTCATTGTAGCCTCTGTGGCCGACTCAATCTTAAAAAGACACATACATACACAGAGAAAAAAAACACTGAATAATGTGTTGCCAAACATTTTACAGCACTAAAACCCTTAAGACCTCTTACCTGGGAGAGAAGTGATATATACTCAGCATCAGAGACATCCTCTTTGGAAATGTGCTGAATCTGTATCTCCCCATCACACAAGTACTTGTAGCACCAAAGTTTGAGGCAGCAGGGTGGTGGTCCGCTTTGAGCCAGACTTGCAGCCCAGATTTCACCAGCACTTCTGAAAGAAAACCATATAAATTAGTAGAAACATAGTAATGTCCTGAGGACATACGTGCATAATACTGTGTTAAGATCACAAGCCACAACATTTAGCCTACTGAACATAAAACAATAAAAAAGTATGCACACCTACAGAGGCAGACAGGTGCGTAGGAGAGGACCAGAAGGGCAACAGACTGAAACAGAGGAAGCTCCCGCACATTGTCTTAACTTGCATATAAAGTTTAATCAGAGAACAATGTTTCGGTCGCTGGGACCTTCATCAGGTTATTTTATGGTGTGAACAGAGGAAGCAATTTAAATAGACTTATTGGACCATGTGGGCCAATCAGAGCCCATGTAGGCAACTACACTGTCAGTGCCTGAAATTATCAAATATTTTCAAAGTCATCAAACACAATTCCTTTTTTTCTTGTCATATATGGCCTGGCTCAAGCCTGAATCCAGGCACCATGCCTGAGTTCTTTCAGCCCTGTAACATGTAAACAAAATATTGTTTGAGGACTCAGACTTATCGACCCCACTGTATGCAAGCATGGCTTACCTGAAATTTGCTTGATCAAGATCCAACAGGGAATATTTGGGACATTTTCCAGTCTGGTCACCTTCAAACAGCTTCTGCTCAATCCCTGCAACCATCTCTTTGAACACAAAGAATCACTCCATTAATGTAACTGTCACTTCTATTGCAATTTAAAAAAAATAAATAATTTAAATCATATTTATCTCCGCCAAGGAGGTTATGGTTTTGATGGAGTTTGTTTGTCTGTTTGTTAGCAAAATAACTCAAAGTTATGAACGGATTTCAACGAAACTTTCAGGAAATGTTGATAATGAGAAAAGGAACAGATGATTAAATTTTGTTGGTGATCGGTTGAAGAAAAGTGGATAAAATAATACAGTGCCGGGAAATCCGAGCTGCTTGGCAGAGGTCTGTGCTTTCCAAGTGCTTTTCTTGTTCAAATATATGTGTACCTGTGAGGAACTCCTTACGTAGCGCCCCTGTATCAAGGCCCGCCTCCCCTATGAACCTGATTTTTAACCGACTGGTAGGCAATGCCTTCTTTTGTCGCTTCCATTGAGCAAGGCCCCGCTCCACCACATGGGATCTTGATACAGTGAGAGGAAATTCTTCGTTGTTGTTAACAGCAGCAGAGATGGCCTGCAGGACATCATCAAGGCTGAGGAAGAAATAAATGTTAGGCAGTGTGATTCTGGAAAGCGTATATTGTGTGTGTAATTCCTTTAGGTTAGAGGTTGTCAAACTGTGGTGTATGTACGTGACTTATTCTTTCTCTATTGTGTGTTAGTATTTGCATATTTGTGCCATTTACTTTTTTGTTGCTTCTGTAGGGTAATAGATTACAGGTGATCCCTGGATTATTTGACATGATATGAGGTACTTGGCCCCAAAAGTTTGAGAGCCTTAGGTTATTCACTTTTGAAGGAGACTATAGAAGCGTACAAACCTAGAAATGCTCATCTTTTGTTTTGAAGTTGAAGGAATGAAGTCAGCTTCGCTGAAATGACAAAACACAAGTATGAAGATGAGAGTGAAACCCATATCCTCTGACCTTAAATGTAAAAATGTGTACAATAAACTCAGTACAGAAGTGATTTGCTGCCCCCCCCCCCCCCCCCCCCCTTTTTTTTTTTTTTTTTTTACTTATGTTTTGTTTGAAGTATTGTACTTTGCTACATCTTAAATAAAAGGTGATTTATGTTTCCTGTTTTGTCTTATGATTCTGAATCTACCCCAGACATGGGCAAACTACGGCCCGCTGAACGTGACCAAATTATAATAAAATAGGTACAGGTAAACCTTGTTTAATTTGCCTTTCCCCTGTAATGCCCACGTTTCCCCAAAAGATGGTGCACTTCAGCGTCATTGACCTTGTTCGTGTGTATTACTCTCTTCTTCTCTTATGAGCCCTTCTGCAAATATGAGCTTATCAAAGAAAATGAAAGTGGATAGTTATGGGCTGAAATATGTGCCACCAGAAACTGAATTTGAATAACATAATTTGAAATTGTATTGTTTAATTTGAATCATTGCATTGAAAAACTGATTCTGAATTGTATCATTTGAAACTGAATTTATTCAAAAACTGAATCTGAATTGTATCATTTGAAATTGAATTTATTCGTTTGGAACTGAAGTCCAATAAAATTTGATCCTCACTGAAAATTAAACTCTCTATATATCTTCACATTCACTTCTCACAATTCAGATTCAGTTCTCAAATTCAATTTCAAGTTGCTGAGACAGACATCCGGGTAGTTGGAGGATGAAGGAAGAGCAATCGAGCACAGATCGATAGCTAGCGTTCATTGGCGCACAGGACTCCTCTTAAAATAAATTGTCATTACCGTATTTGTCCCAGCCGAATCCATGGTGGTCAAGCCAGTCAGCAAGGCAAGCACTTCTTCCTTGTTTCATGGCGGGTACGTACTATGCTCCAAAACGTAGGTGCTGATTGGCCCAAGAGGAGTCCTGTGCGCCAATGAACGCTAGCTATCGATCTGTGCTCGATTGCTCTTCCTTCATCCTCCAACTACCCGGATGTCTGTCTCAGCAACTTGAAATTAAATTTGAGAACTGAATCTGAATTGTGAGAAGTGAATGTGAAGATATATAGAGAGTTTAATTTTCAGTGAGGATCAAATTTTATTGGACTTCAGTTCCAAACGAATAAATTCAATTTCAAATGATACAATTCAGATTCAGTTTTTGAATAAATTCAGTTTCAAATGATACAATTCAGAATCAGTTTTTCAATGCAATGATTCAAATTAAACAATACAATTTCAAATTATGTTATTCAAATTCAGTTTCTGGTGGCACATATTTCAGCCCATAAATGCACCCCAGATCGCCTTCTTCCCACGAAAACGCTGCCAAACGCCACAATAGAGGGAAAATGATCCAAGCCAAAACCAAACCACGGACCACGGTAAAAAGCCAACAGAAAAAAGACACTATAAAAAACAGCGAAGGATATCTTAAAATCCAAAGAACCGAGCGAGTTGCGCGGTAATATGGAATAGACACTTTCCTTTAAAAAGAGGAATTTTATTTAAACACGGTGAGCCGGCGACTTCCCCTCGTTCGTGTCGACATCAAAGTCCCGGAATACCCAGCTGGGACGGCCATCGATCCACGTCCACGCCAAAGAAAGTCGTCGGAGACAAATACAGCAGTAAACAACCCACCACAACTCGTAGATAAGTTCACCGGCGCATTGGTGGCAAAATAAACCGAGCCAATAACGAAGTATTTAAAAATATATAAAACCCTCACCACTTTTCCATAAAACTATTGATCATGGAGAATAAAAGAACAAAACAACTCGGAAGCTAAAAACGACTGATATGAAATATAAGTATAAAAACTAGAACACGTTTTACACACAAAACAAGGATGCTGCCATCTTGGATTTGGTTACTTAAATACTTGGCCAGACTTGGCATGGTTGTCTCCCACCCGGATCAAAGTCATCCTCACTGCAGTCAGGAGGGTAAGAAAAGGCCAGCCACTCACTGTGTAGCAGTTTCAGAGGCTGCTGGGTCTCAAGGGGGCAGCACCTAGTGTAATCCAACTTGGCCTCCTCCACATGAGACCCCTCTCGTGGTGGCTCCGGGGCAGAGGGTTCTCCCCCAGAGGGAATCCGTATAGTACAATCAAGGTCTCGCAGCATGCCCTTCTAGCCTTCAATGTGTGGAAGGAACCGATATTTCTGTCCCGCCTTAGGGAGTCCTTGTCATCACGTAATGCTTATGACGAACGCTTCCCTCGCAGGGTGGGGAGTGGCCACTCTGCCCAAGGTCTGTGGATTGGGCCACGTTTTTTGTGGCACATTATTTGCCTGGAAATGATGGCGGGGTTTTTTGGTGTTAAAACACTTCCTCCCAGACCTAAGGGGCCACCATGTGTTGGTCCGCATGGACAAAACAGCACTGGTCTAATACATCAAACAACAGGGGGGTCTCCGGTCTCGCCCCATGTGCAAGCTGGTGCAAAAGGTCCTCCTGTGGTCCCAGGGCTTCTCACTGACAGCCGTTTAAATCCTGGGACGGTTGAATGTATGAGCAGATGCCCTGTCAAGAAAATTGCCAAGGCCTGGGGAATGGTGGCTTCACCTCAAGGGAGTGAAGCAGGTATGGCAGAGGTTCTACAGAGCCCAGGTAAATTTGTCCCCTACAGCCCCATTGGGGTTGGATGCCATAGTATGCTTTTCACCTGATTGTGCTGCTCTCTGAAGTTCTGGAGAGAGTACACCAGGATGGAATCCGTCTCATCCTGGTAGCACCTCGATGGCCGGGCAAGACATGGTTTGCAGACCTGGTGTCCTTGCTCAAGGGCCCTCCATGGTGTATTCCTCCCAGGTGGGATCTTTTCTCGCTGTTTGTCGCAGCTGGTCTTTCTACTGAGGTAGTAGAGGCTCTACTCCATTCCATAACTCCCTCCATGAGGAGGTTGTATGCCGCATGGTGATGGCTGTTCACGTCATGGTGTAAGCACCTTGACTTAGACCCAGTTAACTGCCTGGTTGGTTCAGTTCTGGAGTTCTTACAGGAACCGTTTGCCACAGAGTTAATCCCTTCAACCCTGAAGGTTCATATGTCCGCCATCGCGGCATATGTCACCCGACCTGCGGGGCAGTTACTGGCTAGGCACCCCTTGTGACACGTTTTCTCCACAGCATCCGGACGCTGAGGCCCAGGACACGACCCATAGTGCCCGTCTGGGATTCGGCAGTTGTGTTGGCGGCTTTCTTTAAGCCCTTGGCCGATGTGGCCCTTAGGTACCTATCAGTTAAGACCACCTATTTCTTGGCAATTTTCTCCCTGAAGAGAATCAGGGATCTGCATGCTCTGTCCGTGGCCCTGTCCCGCTTGAAATTTGCCCCTGGCATGGCCAAAGTGTTTTTTTATACAAAACCTGGAATGTACCTAAGGTGCATATGGCTCGTGTTACAGGCATTTTGCCCTACTCTGTTTCTAGCCCCCGGCCAGGAGATACAGACCTGACTGTGTCCATTGCAAGCATTGGACACTTACCTCCACAAGACGAGTCCATGGAGATCATCGGCTCAGCTGTTCGTCTGCTGTGGCCCTAAAAGGAAAGGTTTCCTAGCCACTAAGCAGATGTTAAGCAGGTAGATAATGGATGCCATCCTTTCAGCTTACGAGTCCTCTGGTTTCCCCGCTCTGCTCGGTGTCAGGGCTCACCACCCCTGAAGTGTGGTGGCCTCTACGGCCTGGTCTGCTGGAGTGTTTGTTTCCTTTTTAGTATTATAATTTTCATTTATTCTTATCATTATTTTATTTATTTGTTTATTTTTCTTTCCCTTTTCATTTATTTTATTCCCACCTCCTCTCACTTGTTTTAAATACAATTTTAAACAAAGGGCAAAATAAAATTTTAATATTTGGTTATTTAGTTTTAACTTTGTAACACTTACCCTTTTACTTGGTCAGGGAAAGAAGGTTGCCTTCACCGTGCATCACCACGAGCGAAGCCACCCGTCAAGCCATAAATCATGTGTTCCAAATCCTATATGACATATACATATCTTGTATGTATTCCCTCTCTTCAAATAAACCCAGTTTTTAACTGTTTGTCTCAACAATAGTTACACAAGCAAAATGACCACAAAATTATCTCTTCTTTATTTTCCAAACAAGGGTGCATTTTGTATAATCATGAAATGTACATACAAGTTTTATAACACTTTGAATAAAACCTTAAAATTTTTAAGCAGGTATAAAACGGTAACCACCCACAAAACAATGCACAAACAAATTCAGTTTCTCTCTTCGAAAAGTTTATGCCTGGCATTGGCCATTCCACTAAAGATAGGTGTGGCTTGGGGACCTTTAAATTGTCTTGAACCCCACCAATCGTCACTCAGAACCTATTTTTTGAGACGGGACACAAACCCCCTTTTGAGGAAGATCTTCTGGCAAGCTTTACACTTTATAAGTGATTGTCTATAAGTGCAGCTCACATTGCAATGTTCCTGCAATTTTTTATCTTAACTGAATGCTCTATTAATTATATGGTATAAAGTAAAAAGGGAAACGTCTTTATTGGCCGGGGAGATACCCGTCTGCTACAATGGGTCAGGATCACAGGTTGCATGCACAGTTTGCATTTAAGAACCTACCATGGAGCAGAACATCGAACATTGATGGAACTGTAATGAATAGACATTCCTCTCATGATTTCTTCCTAATGCCATCCCACGGAGGTATTCCTTCCCACTAGCTCAATCATGAGAGATAAACTCAATTATTATGTGCCATGGCATTTTATAGGATGACATGGATATAGTAATGAGTGTGAGCTAATTTGAAGTAATATAGTAAGGCGGGGTTTCGTTTAAGAACTTGCTCATTTAGAATAATTTATTGTCTTTAACCCTTTAATGGCTCCTATAGGTTTTCTTCTGATTGAAATGATGCTTCAACTGATGTCGTTATGTTTAATATCTTCACATAATGTCATAACACTGTGAAAAACTGAAACAAATAAAATGACATTCAGATACATAGTGTTTTTGTTTTTACCACTGTACAACCTGTTGTTTCCTACTGAACCAATATCCATACACAAATACATTATTACAAATAAACAGATGAAATCTAACAAATAAATTACATACCGTGTGTGCTTTAGATAGATAGATAGATAGATAGATAGATAGATAGATAGATAGATAGATAGATAGACAGACAGACAGACAGACAGACAAAATTGTCTATTTATTTAAAAGTAAATAAGATAAGATAAGATAAGATAAGATAAACTTTAATGATCCCGAAGGAAATTTTTTAAGTGGCCAGCTGCCCACACATAAAAACACAATCATTCCTAAACCAAAATAAAACACAATAAATAGATAAAAAATAAAATGATAAAAAGGTACAAGCAAATATAAACATAAACAATCACCCAAAATCAAAATCAAGCCAAGTTTCCCAGAATTCCAGTCTAATCAAAAGATAAAGTAAAAGCTCTCAACACAGAGTGTTGTGCAGTCTGATGGCTCGTGGGACAAAAGACTTCCTAAGTCTGTCTGTGGTGCAGCGTTGGGATAAAAGTCTGCTGCTGAAGCTGCTCTTCCTCTTACTGAAGGCCTCATGCATAGGGTGTGTCACATTGTCCATGATTGCCTGTAGTCTCGACAATGTCCGTTGTTCTGCCACCTCCTCCACTGAGGCTAGCTTCAGTCCCACAACAGAACTAGCCCTCCTGATGATCTTATTTAGTCGGGTCAGGTTTTTCTTGCTTGTGCCACACCAGCACACCACAGCGTACAGCAGAGCACTTTTGATGACTGATTGATAAAACATACTAAGAAGCTTGGTGGAAATATTAAAAGATGCCTGCCTTCGCAGGAAGTACATCCTGGTTTGACATTTTTTGCTGAGCAGGGTGGTGTCCTCGTTCCAGTCCAGTTTTTTGTCCAACACCACTCCCAGGTATTTATAAGACGTGACCGTCTCCACCATCAATGCATATTGGCTGGGAGAGGGGGGGGTTGTCTTCTGAAGTCCAGAATTAGTTATTTCGTTTTTCTAATATTTAGCAGTAGCTGGTTCTGCTTGGACCAAAGAACAAAATCCTGCACCAGCTGCCTGTACTCCACCTCCTTGTCTTCCTTAATGCAGGCCACAATGACGGTATCATCTGAGAATTTCTGTATGTGGCAAGCCTCTGTGTTGTGTTGGAAGTCGGTCGTGTACAGAGCAAACAACATCAGAGAAAGAACTGTACCTTGAGGTACTCCCACACTTCTGCAAAGTGTTCTGGAAAGGCTGGCCCCCATTCTGACAAACTGGGGTCTGTCCTTCAGATAGTCCATGATCCAGGATATTAAGTATGGCTCAACTGCCATACTCCTGAGTTTTTCCTGCAGAATTGGGGGTTGGATTGTGTCAAATGTGCTGAAGAAATCAAAAAACAACATTCTCACTGCACATTCCCCTTCATCAAGGTAAGACAAAGTGCGGTGGAGCAGATGCAGGACAGCATCCTCCACTCCCACCCTCTCCCTATACGCAAACTGCAGTGGATCCTGGGCATGTTGCACCTGGGGCTTCAGCAACTGCAGCACTAACCTCCCAAAGTTTTCATTATGTGAGAGGTCAGTGCAATTGGTCTGTAATCTTTATTGTCCCTAGGCTGCTTGGCCTTGGGCAGAGGAATGATGCATGAGGTCTTCCAGAGTGTTGGTATTATACCAAGGCGCAGGCTCAGGTTAAAGAGGTGCTGGAGAGGACCTCCTAGCTCATCTGCACATGTCTTCAGGAGCCTGGGGCACAACCCATCTGGGCCTGCTGCTTTCCTGGTCTTCAGTTTCTTCAGCTTTTTCCTTACCTGATGTTCAGTAAGAGAGGTGTAATGAGGGAAAGCTGATTCCACCAGTGCAGGTTCATTTGTAGAATAAGGAGGAAATAGAGGGGAATGAGATGAGGTGGGTGGGGGCTTTGCGGATGAATTAAACCTATTGAAATGATCATTTAGATCATTGGCTCGCTCCACACTGTCTCCTCCCGATGCAGCCCCTCTTTTTACACCCAGTAATTGTTTTCATTCCATCCCACACTTCTTTTATATTGTTTCTATTGGCTATCTTAGCTTTGTAGTTTTCTCTAGAGCTTTTCAGACAGCACCTCAACTCAGTTTGAACAGCTTTTTTCTTTTCCAGATTCTTTTCTTTGTAGGCTCTTTTTTTCCTGTTCAAGACCTCCTTCGTCTCTCTGGTGATCCAAGGTTTGTTATTTACATAACAACACACAGCCTTGTGGGCATCACAATATCTAAACAGAAATGGATATAGTCTGTCAGATACTGTGACGTTTGCTCGATGTCCTCACCGTGGTGGTCCAATAGCACGCTCCAGTCTGTGCTGTCAAAACAGTCTCTAAGCTCCTCCTCCGCCTCTGGTGTCCACCTCTTGACTATTCTGGTTGATGGAGGCTCCCTCCTCACCAGGGGTGTGTACCTGGAATGTAGGAAGATCAGTATGTGATCTGATTTGCCGAGAGGGGGAAGGGGCGTGGCTTTGTATGCATCCTTTATGTTGGCATAGAGTAGGTCGATTGTGTTGTTGCCGCGTGTAGTACAATCCACGTATTGACACATGGATGGCAGTGATGAGTCCAGAGTGATGTGATTAAAGTCCCCTGAAATTACCACAACTGCCTGAGGATGCCGGGATTGAAGGTCTGTTACTGCCGCGACCACAGTCTCCAGCGCTGTTTCCCCGTGCGCTCCTGGTGGGATGTAAACAAAGACAGCCAGGTGTCAGAAAGTTCAGGTTATATGATCCAAGGCAGATGCAAAAGAAGCAGGGAAGAAAGGCTGTGCAGAGCTGAATCGGGAAGCCGATTCAGGGAGTCGATTCAGGGAGCCGATTCAGGGAGCCCGATGTGCGCGGAGGGTGAGGATTCCGAACCGGAAACGGGAGCGCGTTCAGCGCGAGCCGGAAACCGAAACGCGCGTTTAGCGCGAGGAGAGCCGAGTCGGAAACAGGAGCGCGTTTAGCGCGAGCAGAGCCGAGCCGGAAACCGGAGCACGTTCAGCGCGAGCAGAGCAGAGGTCCCGAGTAGAGAGCCACACTCGTTGCCCGGCACGGTAGCCTACGGTTGGCCCCCTGGCAAAGCCTTATGCCATTCTTGAGCAGGGCTTCACGGGCCACTTTCCAGCCTCGATGGCAGCGTCGGAAGAAAAGGGCGGCAGAAGGAATGGCGGACCGGGGGTCCTGGTTGGAGAAAATCGGCGTCAGAAAACCGTGGACCACCTGGAAGGGCGCAAGTCCCGTGTCAGCAGTGGGAAGAGTGTTATGGGCATACTCAATCCATAAAAGTTTGTCCGACCAGGAGGAGGGTTTACGACTGCAACGGAGGCGGAGACCGGTTTCAAGGTCCTGGTTGAGTCTCCCGGTCTGTCCGTTCGTCTGGGGGTGAAACCCAGATAAGAACTCCCTCCAAAACTGCGCCGAGAATTGGGGTCCCCGATCCGAGACGATATCTCTTGGGAAACCATGAAGGCGGAATATGTGCTGGAGGGCCAGCTTGGCGGTTTCCTTGGCAGATGGCAGCTTGGGTAGGGCGATGAAGTGGCCCATCTTAGAAAACCGATCAATGACCGTCATGACAACTGTGTTGCCACTGGAAATGGGCAGCCCGGTAACGAAGTCCATGGCGATGTGTGACCACGGGCGTTTTGGAATAGGAAGGGGCCGAAGAAGACCTTGGGGGTGGCCACGAGGGTTCTTGTGTTGGGCACAGTCGGGGCAGGCTGCAACAAAGTCCCGGGTGTCCTTAACTACGGAAGGCCACCAGAAGCATGCCTTGACCAGAGACAAGGTGCATGGCTGACTGGGGTGACAGAAGAACAGGGTGTTGTGACACCATTGAAGAACTCCAGAGCAGAGACCCTCGGGGACGAACAGGAGACCAGTGGGGCAACCCTCGGGGACAGGGCCCCTGTCTTGGGCATTCTTGACACGCTCCTCCAAAGCGAGACTTAGGGTGTGGACCGACACAGACTTGGCAAAGATGGTCTCTGGGCATGGCTCCTCCTCCTCCAGGGCATGAATCCTAGAGAGCGCATCCAGCTTGACATTCCGGCTCCCAGGCCGGTACGAAAGAGAGAACCGGAAGCGGCCAAAGAAAAGGCCCCACCTAGCCTGTCGGGGGTTGAGCCGTTTAGCCTATTGGAGGTACTCAAGGTTGTGATGATCCGTCCAGACCAGAAAGGGGACCTCCGCACCCTCCAACCAATGGCGCCATTCCTCCAAGGCCAGTTTGACAGCCAGGAGCTCCCTCTCACCCACCGGGTAGTTACGTTCAGAGGGACTAAGGCGCCTGGAAAAAAAAGCGCAAGGATGCAGGCGATTATCCTCAGGGCAGACCTGGGAGAGCACCGCCCCCACTCCCACGCCGGAGGCATCAACCTCAACAACGAACTGCCGAGCCGGGTCAGGAAAGAGGAGGATGGGCGCCGCCGTGAACCGCCGCTTAAGCTCCAGAAATGCCTCCTCAGCCTCAGGGCCCCAAAAGAACGAGCGGAGGGAAGACGTCAGGAGGTGAAGGGGTGCCGCCACCGAACTATAGCCCTTTACGAAGCGGCGATAAAAATTGGCGAAGCCCAGGAACCTCTGTAAATGGCGGCGGGAGGTGGGGGTTGGCCAGTCCCAGATTGCCTGGACCCTGGCAGGGTCCATCCGGATATTACCGGCTGAAAGCAGGTATCCCAGGAACGAGGTCTGTGAGGTGTGGAACTTACACTTCTCGGGTTTTACGTAAAGCCCGTTCTTGAGAAGTCTCTCCAAGACCTGACGCACCTGCCGGACGTGTTCGTCCATGGAGTGGGAGAAGATCAGGATATATTCTAGGTAGACAAACACGAACGTATTGAGCATGTCACGGAGGACCTCGTTGACCAGAGCCTGAAAGACGGCCGGAGCGTTGGTAAGGCCGAACGGCATGACAAGGTACTCGTAATGACCGGCTGGGGTATTGAAGGCGGTCTTCCATTCATCCCCCTCCCTGATATGCACCAGGTGGTATGCGTTGCGTAGATAGAGCTTAGTGAAGATCGTGGCACGATGCAGGAGCTCGAACGCCGAGGCCATAAGCGGCAAGGAATAATGGTTCCGGACAGTGATCGCGTTCAGACCCCCGGTAGTCAATACATGGGCGTAGGGACTTATACTTCTTTTCGACAAAGAAGAAACCCGCCCCAGCTGGGGAGGAGTATGGTCGGATGATACCTGCTGCCAGGGACTCCCGGATATACTGGTTCATGGCAGTCCTCTCCGGGGCTGATAACTGATACAGGCGCCCCCTAGGGGGACTGGCTCCGGGATGCAGTTCGATGGCACAGTCGAAACCCCGGTGGGGAGGCAGGGAGGTAGCCAAGGCCTTACTGAACACGTGCGCAAGGCCATGATAGACCTCAGGAACCGATGCTAAATCAGAGTGCTCGGAAGTGACAGAAGAATACGCCCCGTCATCCAATCAACACGTGGGTTGTGCTTCTGAAGCCAAGGGAACCCGAGCATAATGGGGGCTTGGGGAGAGGAGATGACCAGGAATGAAAGCCACTCCTGATGTCGTTCCCCCACTGACATGAGCAGAGGTTTAGTGCGGTGCGTGGCCCGGCCTAAAAGGCTGCCGTCCAGGGCTCTGATCAGCAGAGCTTCAGGTAGGGGTTCCATGGGAACCAGCAGTTGCTGGGCAAGCTTGAGGTCGATGAATTCGGCATCAGCCCCAGAGTCGATGAAGGCAGCTAATTCCGTGTCTCCGGGGCCAACCTTAAGGTGGACCAAGATGGTGGGTTTGGAGGGAGCGGGGAAGGAATGGCTCGTTGGTGCTCCCTCCTTTACCGACGAGCCTTGCCCTTTACTGGGCAGGATGCGGCCATGTGCCCTTTACCTCCGCAGTAGAGGCATAGACCTAAAGACCGACGTTTCTCGGCGGCGTTCCTTTATGCGCCGATCGATGCGTGTAGCCAGTGAGATCAGTGAATCCAGATCCTGGGGTGGATCACGACCGGCAAGTTCGTCCTTAACAGCAGAGGAGAGGCCCTGAAGGAAAGTATTATAAATGGCGATGCGATCCCATCCGCTGTCAGTGGCCTGGGTCCGGAACTCAGCCGCGTACTCTGCAACAGATCGATGCCCCTGTGCGGCCGAGACCAGGGAGCGGGCGGCATCTTGGCGTGGCGTAGATGTGCCGAAGACCTTCCGGAGTTCAGCAGAAAAGGCGGCGAACGATCTGCAGTTGGCTGATTGGCTTTCCCACTCCGCAGTGGCCCACCTTAGGGCTCGGCCTGACAGGAGGGAAATGACGTAGGCCACCTTGGAGCGCTCTGTACCGAATTGGGAGGGCTGCATGCTGAAAATCAGGTGGTAGGAGGAGCCTGCCGGGCTGATGATGGCGGCGGAGCACCTGTGGTGAGTCGGTCACCAAAACGTGTGCGCAAAAATCCAATGATTTCCTGCATGCCAGTAAAGAGGTTTTGTATTTGTTGCTCCTGCGCCGCTTGTCGGCGAGACAAGGCCGTTAAAGTGGCGCTAGAGGCAGGTACATCCACGTGGTCCATGTTGGCCAGATTGTTCTGTCAGAAACTTCAGGTTATAGGATCCAAGGCAGATGCAAAAGAAGCAGGAAAGAAAGGCTGTGCAGAGCTGAATCGGGAAGCCGATTCAGGGAGTCGATTCAGGGAGTCGATTCAGGGAGCCGATGTGCGCGGAGGGTGAGGATTCCGAACCGGAAACGGGAGCGCGTTCAGCGCGAGCCAGAAACCGAAACACGCGTTTAGCGCGAGCAGAGCCGAGTCGGAAACCGGAGCACGTTTAGCGCGAGCAGAGCCGAGTCGGAAACCGGAACGCGTCCAGCGCGAGCAGAGCAGAGCCGAACCGGAAACCGGAGCGCGTTCAGCGTGAGCCGAGCCGGAAACCGGAGCGCGTTCAACGCGAGCAGAGCAGAGCAGAGCAGAGCAGAGCCGAACCGGAAACCGGAGCGCGTTCAGCGCGAGCCGAGCCGGAAACCGGAGGACAGAATGAACAGGTCAGAAACAAACAAAACAGAGAATACGCTGGAGAGTGATCAGGGCAAGCCTAAAGACAATCTGGCACTGTCTGGAGGATTCAGGCGTCCTTTTAGACGCCATATCCGTGCAGCTGGTTGGGAGTGGGCGTTTCCTCGGTGATTGAGGCGGTAATGCCTGAAGTGCTCAAGCGGGCTGACACCAGGACCTGCGTAAACTCCCGAGGTAGGTAGTAAGTCCTGATGCTAACGGCTAGCAGCTCACAGTCTTTGGAGCAGATTGTTGTTTTTACTGTGAAATGTCCGGGGTTGCACCACCTATTGTTTATGTATAATATGAGGCCACCACCTTTACTCTTACTACATGCTGCAGTGTTTCTGTCCGCATGCACCGTGGAGAAGCTGGGTAAATCCACAATGCAATCTGGTATGTTAGCTGTTAGCCAGGTCTCCGTTAGCATGATTAGGCAGCTCTCCCGGTAGATTTGTTGGCTCCTCACCAATGCGAAGAGTTCATCTGACTTGTTGGACAGTGAATTAACGTTCCCCATAATCATAAAGATGGAATACGTGGCTTGTATTTCTGCCGACGTTCCCGTTTGGCTTTAGCTCTCGCCTTTAGCTTTGCTCCAGCATGGGTGCCCCTGTATCGCTTTTTTACTCCAGGAGGAATGTTGTGTTTTAATCCAGCACCATTCTTCCTTAGAGCCAAAAGTTCAGTTCTTGAATAAACCAGTCTCTGGGGGTAAATGTCCTTATTTACGTACTTCCATTCATTACATTTATTCCATACATTCCAAACAGCAGCTGACCGGCCGCCATGCTGCTGCACCGGCGCCCCCATGGTAAGAGAACAGAAACAGAAATACAGGAGACATCAATAGATATTTATATAGGCATTCCTTTTAACACTTTTTACTATCGGATAGTTCTCAGCATGCATGCATTTCTTTGTGGATCGGAAAATCTAGACCATGTGACAAATTCAACCGATCTTCTTCTTCTTCTTCTTTCGGCTGCTCCCATTAGGGGTCGCCACAGCGGATCATCCGTCTCCATACCACCCTGTCCTCTACATCTGCCTCTTTTACACCAACTACCTGCATGTCTTCCCTCACCACATCCATGAACCTCCTTCTTGGCCTTCCTCTTTTCCTCCTACCTGGTGGCTCCATCCTCAGCATTCTTCTACCAATTTAATTCATGTCCCTCCTCTGAACATGTCCAAACCATCTCAATCTCGCCTCCCTCACCTTGTCACCAAAACATCCTACATGCGCTGTCCCTCTAATAAACTCATTTCTAATCTTATCCATCCTCGTCACTCCCAACGAAAACCTCAACATCTTCAGCTCTGCTACCTCCAGCTCCACCTCCTGTCTTTTACTCAATGCCACTGTCTCTAAACCATACAACATCGCAGGTCTCACCACAGTCCTATAAACTTTCCCTTTCAATTTTGCAGATACCCTACTATCACAAATCACTCTTGTCACTCTTCTCCACCCACTCCACCCTGCCCGCACTCTTTTCTTCACTTCTCTAACACACTCTCCATTACTTTGCACTGTTGACCCCAGGTACCTGAACTCCTCCACCTTCTCCACCTCTTCTCCCTGCAAC
>MU558692.1:22862-38775 GCA_024362625.1 Silurus asotus | reverse complement strand
TTATAAGTCTATGATCCTCCTTCTTCTTAATATGTGTTCACCACTGTAATTTCCATCTTTTTAGCAAAATCTACCACCGTCTGCCCTTTCACATTCCTCTCCTTAAAACCATACCTACCCATCACCTCTGTTCCCTTCACCTACATGCCCATTAAAGTCCGCCCCAATCACTAACCGTTCTTTCCTAGGTACACCATCCACCACTTCATCTAATTCACTCCAGAATCTTTCCTTCTCCTCCATCTCACAGCCAACTTGTGGAGCATAGGCACTGATGACATTTATCATCATCCCTTCAACTTCCACCTTCACGATCATCATCCTATCAGAAACTCTCTTCACCTCCACTACACTCTTACTGTACTCTTCCTTCAGAATCACCCCTACACCATTTCTCTTTCCATCCACACCATGATAAACCAGTTTAAACCCACCTCCAATGTTCCTGGCCTTACTCCCTTTCCACTTGGCCTCCTGAACACACAACATATCTACCTTTCTCCTCTCCATCATATCAGCTACCTCCCTCCCTTTACCCGTCATAGTACCAACATTTAAAGTACCAACCCTAATCTCCACTCTCCTACACTGCTCCTTTCCCTGCCGTCTCTGTAGATGTCTTCCTCCTCTCCTTCTCCTTCTTCGGCCAACAGTAGCCCAATTTCCACCGGTACCCTGTCGGCTAACGATACCTGTGGCGGTCGTTGTTAACCCGGGCCTCGACCGATCCGGTATGAAAGTCTCATTTGTGATCCGCATATTTGATTTGGCACATGTTTTACGCTGGATGCCCTTCCTAACGCAACCCTCCCCATTTACCCGGGCTTGGGACCGGCACTAAGAATGCACTGGCTTGTGCCTCCCTAATGGCTGGGTTGACAAATTCAACCGATAATGCACGTATTTCTCCTGAAGGTGTCACTATTACACAGTTTTATAACACACTTTTCAAATGAACGTTTATGCATCATTTGTAAACTATATACTTTTTCACAATTTAAATTACTGACATACTTAAAAACAATTACAACCTTTTCTAAAACAGCTACACTGCCACCATAATTACAAAGATTCTTCTGATCGTTTTGATCAAAATTATGTAAACCTGGTAATTTTCCTATAAGCTGTCACTACAATTACCCTTTGATACTTTTGTGACAAGAATTCTTTTAATTTTGCTTAACTTGACGTTTTGGTTGATTAATTATTTTAAATGTTAAGTGATCTATTTCACATTATTCTGTCTTTGTTGAGGAATTGTTCTCAACTATTATTACCAATTTCTGAACTGAATGCTTGAGGAACGACGTTTTAAGCGTTCACCTTTCTTTCCCAAATTACTTTAACCTATTTGGAGTTTAACCTTTCAGACTAAACCGTCATCATCTTTACTTGCCTTAACAACTCTAGCAAGCTTTCATCCATACCTGGGAATATTGTCCATTTTAACAATTACTACATCTCCAACATGAACATTTCTTCTAGGCGTGTGCCACTGTTGTCTTAAGCTTACGTTGACCAAGTATTCTTTGCGCTGTCTGCTTCAAAATTGTTCTGACAAATACTGTACTCTCCTCCATCTTTTCCTGGCATACAGATCTTGACAGACAAATTTGCCAGGAGGAGGACGAGGTACTGAGCTCTTCATTGTGAGCAGATGATTGGGCGTCAAAGGCTCAAAACTCTTTGGATCATTTATTGTGTCGGTGGTGAGTGGTCGACTATTTACCACTGACATTGCCTCATAGAAAAATTTTCTTAATAAAGTGTCATCTAGTCTTCCTATGGCTTGTGCCAGAACAGCATTCAGCACACTTCTAATTGTCCTTATTTGGCGTTCCCACACACCTTCACACCCACACACCTATGCGGCTTGCTTCAGGAACATTCATAAGAAAATCACATTGATTACTTGCAAGATAGGTAGAGATCCTTGTTTGGTCCAGATCCTTCAAACCTTTCTTCATTCTTTTGCCGGACAAAATTTGTTTCCTGGTCCAATCGGATCTGTCGCACTGCTCCTCTTATCACTATGAAACATATTAAAGCATTCAGAAATGCATCAGTAGTGAGGTCTTCCAACATTTCTATATGTACAGCTCGGGAGCTTAGGCACATAAACAACAAACCATACCTTTTGAATTCCTTGCGACCTTGTTCCGTATAGAAGGGACCTTGATGTTGAGTTTTCTTGTGACAACACCTTCCTTAGGAATAATTATTGGATGCTTCAACTCAAATGCTGCATTAGACTTTCTTAATCGTCGTCCAACACTAAACAATTTATTCTGGATGATAGGATCAAGTTGGTAAACCTTCCTTGGTAGTTTAGCCGGAGTTTGACTGAGCGATTTGAATTCTTTTTCAAAAGCTTTTCTTTGTGCTGCTTTAATGAGCACATGAGCTGCTCTCTCTCTTTCCTCTACACTGATAAACATTGACCTATCTCACCAATCTTTTGATTCTAGCGATGGTATTAAGTAGAGATGAGCCGGATACTCGAGTATCCGGTGTGGATAAAGCACTTGTGCCGAGTACAAGTATTATACGAGTAATACAAGTGAATATCTGCCCTTTGATTGAATGAAAATCATCATTGGGTAGCTGATTGTGTCAGCGTTCTGTGATAGGCTAGTCACAGCGCCCCTCCCCTACACATTTACAGATGTACTGTGTTGCTCTGTCCCGTTCTGCTCACTCACAGTCACACACACAACAGCTCTCTGTCTCTCCCTCAGTCACTCGGGTGCGCGGCTCTTTTTTCCGTTAACGTTTAGGGTTTCTTTAGCTTTTTACTTCGGGTTGTAACGTAATAATACTTACTAACCAGTAGAGTTCTGGTAAACGTGGGTTCGTTTAGACGTGGTGCACACAGTTAATGATACAGTTAATGCTGTGCTCGCTCATCACTAGTATTAAGTGCTGTATTCCAATCTGAGAATCTTGACAGTCTTTTCAAAACTGTTCTTTACACAGGCATCAGTTCTTAGGACCTTTACTTCAGGGTCACCTACAAGAAGTTTTGGAGATTTTTCATCAGTATTAATCTCTCATTCTCATAAAAATTTAGGACCCATCAGCCAACTTGAGTCCATCAGATCTGCCACCTTGAGACCCCTAGACGCACAGTCTGCAAGATTCTGACTGGTTTCTAAATACAACCATTGTCTCGGATCTGTAGAGTTTCTTATCTTCTGCACCCGATTGGCTACAAAGATATGAAAGCGATGACCCTCATTCTTGATATACCCTAGCACTACCTGGGAATCGGTCCAGAAGAATTCCTGATTTACTTTCAAATCAAGCTCTTCTTTAAAAGCATGACTTACTGCAGCAGATACCGTAGCTGCTGTCAGTTCAAGGCAGCGAATGCTAAAAATCTTTGAAGGGGCTAATCTAGACTTACTCATGTCTAGCACACAGTGCACTTTTTTATCAGCAACAATCCTGATATGAACATTGCCTGTAACCATCACTGCTGGCATCTGAAAAATGATGCAGCCCTATTCTCTGAATTTTGCCCATATTTTCAGGAATAAAGCATCTTGCTATTGAATCCTTTAAAGATTCTTCAAATCATGCAGCCATGTATCCCACTTTGATTTCAAATCAAACGGAAGAGGATCATCCCATCCTACTCCTCGTTTGCACATCTCTTGGTGCACTCTTTTTCCAGTTAAGATATAAGGAGCGAGAAAACCTAATGGGTCATATACACTAGCGACCACAGACAGAATTCCTTGACCAGTGGCTGGTCTTTCAGTAAGGTCAACTTTAAACAAGAATGCATCAGTTTCTACATTCCACTTTACTCCCAGAACACTCTGCAAGTTCATTGTAGATCTACATCCTTAACTAGACGAGCATATTCACTCTCCGGAATTGCACTCAATACTTCTCTGCTATTGGACACAAACTTTTGTAAACGCAGTTTTCCTTTTGCTAAGACCTCTTGTGCTTCAATAACCAACTTCTTGGCTTTCTCAATAGAATCAATGCTGACAAGTCAATCATGCACATAGAAATTTTTTAAAAATGAAGTTTGCTGCTAGTGGGTAGTCCTTTCCATATTTGTGGGCAAGATATTTCATGCCATAGTTGGCGCAACCTAAAGAGGATGCCGCTTCAAAAATATGCACTAGCATGCAATATTCGTTTGGTTCCCTTTCGGTGTTCCCATTTTCCCACCATAAAAATCTCATGTAATCACGATCCTCTGGACTAACGTGAAAACAATAGAACATATTCTCTACATCACAAACAATTGCAATCTGATGCTCATGAAATCTACACAACACTTCAGTCAGAGCATTCATCAAGTCTGGTTATTTAGAGACATGCCTTCAAATTTGGCTGAGCAGTCAATTACCACTTTCATTTTTCCGGCTTCCTGGGATGGTACACCCCATGGTGTGGAATGTACCATGTATTGCCTTCTTTTGATGTGATTTCTGCTTCTTCGGCATCACCATCTCTAAAAACACTGTCCATAAACCTTAAGTAGTCCTCTCTGTACATGGATTTTTTCTCAGACATCCGTTTCAAGTACTTCCTTCGAGCTATGGCTAGTTGCTTATTGTTCGGTAACTGAGGCCGTTCTCTAAAAGGTAGAGGCATTTCCACATGACCTTCTATGTTGTGTTGGGGTTTTTTATTTAGTTGCTGAAGAAACTGAATGTCCTTTTGAGATATTGCCTAACAGTCTGTATCTCGAAAGTCTGCTTCCAATGTTCTGATTACTAATGCGGGTGTGAAAACTGGGACTTCCTTTAAAGAAATGCGATAACAAAATCCTGATACATTCCTAGAGCAAGTGTTGGGTGTTATGGATCCTACTACACTCCAGCCTAAGTCTGTTTTGACTGAGTATGGTTTGTCATTCTTTCCTGATATCACTTGAATTGGCTTCAAAGCCCTTAGACAATTAAAGCCTATTATAAGCCCTACAGGACAATCTAATAGATCTGGTATCTTATCAGCAACACTGGATAAGTGGGACACCCTCTGAGCCTTCTTGCGAGTAGGAATGCTATCTTGATCCAAGGGAATGTACTCTGGAGTATATGTGTTATACCTCTAAAAAGAGGGAGATGAAAAAGCATGAACACACGGATGTTTCCTCACTGCAAACTTTATGTAGAATAATCTTTTTATGACGATTGACAATAACAGATAATACACTTTGCCAAACATAAATGGTTTTCTCTTTTCAAGTGACACATTTTTTACAATACTTGTTAATTATATACCCTTTTTAGTTATTTATATATAATAATCAGTTATTTATAATCAATAATACATAAATTAATTAATACAGCTTTTTAGAACTTGCACCCGAAAATACATCAATCTCTTTAATTATCCCTAATATATTCACCTTTTTTTTAGCAAATCTACCAATCAACACTAAATTAACAGGATTAAACATTCAATACAATGCAAAAGTTAAACTTTCTCCGAATAGATATAGCTTCGCGCCATTTTGTGGACCTTGCGCCATCTCACCCCGGAGCTCGTGCCTCTATATGTACACATTTACACATTTAAACATCTTTAACCAAACACAATCGGTCTTATTCTAACATTTACACACTCTTAACCATTATATTATCATCACATCAAAACATTTTCATTTTTCTCATTCAAACTTATACCTGAAAAAAGGGAGATGAAAAAGCATGAACACATGGATGTTTCCTCACTGCAAACTTTATGTAGAATGCAGAAAACCTGCGAGTTCTCCCTCTAATGATCAAGCAGGGAAAAGCAATCAATCTAATTGCACCAAACTAATCGAACACAGATGACCTAAAATGACAAATTACTTTACAACTTTTATAAACAGTTGTAAATATTCACAACATTGGTAACATTTTTACTGCTTCACAGATTTATGAAAAAATACATATTTCAATCCGTCACATATGCAGATGGTAACTCAATGTAATCTTGCAAATTGCAACCCCATACTATTAGGTCAACTTTATTCCCGAGGGGCAATTTGTTTCACAGCCAGCAGAATCCATACAATCCCAAACAAACAGTACAGAGAGAAAAGAAAAGAAAAATGTAAGTAATTTAAAACCCAAAAGCAGCTGGTACAAAATAAATTTTTTAAATCTTTTTGTCCTGCAAAGCGGTAAAAATATCTACGTGAAGTAGGTACAAACATAAAAACGTTCTTCAAGGGATGGCTGGAATCTCTTAATATTAATTCGGCCTTCCTTAGAGTCCTTGATTTATGCACACTGTTTAAATCCATCAGGTTGGTGCCGACAATCTTACCACACACTTTGACAATAACCTAAAGTCTATTTCAATTTTTCAGATTAAGCGATCCATACCAACACACAAATGTAAAAGTAATAACTGACCCAATAAAACAAGAATAAAACATTTTCATAAAAGTGCTATCCACGTTAAAACCACAGAGTTTCCGTAAAAAATCAATTTTAAGGAGGGAAACATTTACTGAATCATCAGCAAACTTAATGATATGGCACCTCTCAAGTTGCGTACAACACTCATTAGTATAAAGCACAAATGAAAGAGGTGAAAAAACACACCCTTGCCGTGACCCAGTAGAGAAAAAAAGTACATCAGACAAAACTCTTTTCACCTTCACACGCTGAGACCTATTGGTTAGGAAATCCATCAGCCAACTTATCAATCCAAAATCAATGTTATGAAACCTCTTTTACCTTTCTGCTAGGATATGAGTTTGGAAACAAATAAAGGCTGATGAAAAACCAAACGTACAAAACTTTTTGTGCCCTCAAGGTGTACCAAAATCATGTTTAATAGAGCACATATCGCATCATCAACACCCCTGCCTGACCTATAGGCAAACTGAAGTGGATATATATTTGCCTGTATCATGGTCAAAAGCGCGTCCTTCACAATCCTCTCAAATGTTTTCGTTATCAGAGAAGTAAATGCTACTGGCCTGTACTCATTTGAAAATTTTGGTGCATTATTCTTAGAAAGAGGTACGATAATAATCTCTTTCCAAAGACAGGGAACCTTATGGAGACTCAATGACATTTTAAAAATAAAACATAAAATATCTGCGAGTTGTTCCGCACAATTTCTAGGAATACGGCCCCCAAAACAATCTGGGCCAGAACTTTTCCTCTCTCTTGCGCCTCGAAAATACAACTATATCCTTGTCAAAATTACCCCTATTCTGTTTCAGAGCAGCATTATTAAACACTGCCAATTCCTGACTAAAATCATGACTATTAAAACGGTTATAAAAAAAACATTCCGAACAGAGAGAAAGATCAAAATCACGTTTCCCATCAAGAGAAATATTATGTTTTTTTTTTTTTATTTATCCCCATCATGGATTTCACACCCTCCCATGCAGAACGTGAATTCCCAGTTTTTAACAGATCCATAACAATGATCCAAACATTTCATATAGCGGGTAAAACAGGTTACATACAGGAACTCCCTTGGTAAGTAATAGGGTCAAAGGGAAACAGATAAGAGTTCAATGTCGGAAGTGCATAGTGTCTCCCTAACGACCAATGTATTACACCAACTTTTGTTAAAATGAGGCATAATCCTCCACCAAGTGATTTACCTGTCACAGTTGGATCTCTGTCCAAACGATAGGGTCCCCAAATTTATCAATTTTCAAGTCAGAATAAGAGTCTTGTTCCTTGAGCCATGTTTCCGTGAAAGCAAGGAGACATGCTTCTCTAACTCCTTCAGGAATTCTACATTTGGCCGAAGCTCATCCAGTTTATTTTGGAGTGACTAAACATTAGCCAGCATAACTGTAGGGAGAAAAATACGACGATGGCCTTGTCTCTTCAATCTCAGACGCATGCCTCCACGACTCCCCCTCTTCCTCACCCCTTTCGGCTTGGATACACACTCTCGGTTTGCCGCGGTAAAATCCGACTGAACAACCTCTGCTGGAAATGCTGCCAGGGGATCCACACTTTTCTCTAAAGAGTTACGTAGTAACTAGATTCTTTTCCGAGCAAGACTGAGCTAAAGAATTTTCAGAAACCCTGCAGCATGAAGAGTTTTTGTGTTGCACGTGGAGGCAAACTGCTTTTCTTTTTAGTATCTTCTATTTCAGCATTCAATTTTGATTCCTCTTCTGCATACACATTGTATTCGGCCTGAGGATGGTCGTCGCCTCTAGTGAAGGGGCTGTGGTGCGTAGGCCTGATGGCTTGCATCTTTAAGGGCGGTGCGCACCTCATGCTACGGTGCTCGTCCCTCCCTGGCACCACTGAGGGTGTTCAGGGCGCTGCCTCCCTCTAGCGGTTAACTCCCTTATTTCCGCCCGACAGTTTGTTGCGGATGGGAGTCATCCGCTGCCTCTCAGGGGGCTTCAACGGCTGCAGTACGCTGCTCCTGCCGTTTGGGTTTAGGAGGACTGTCTGCTAACCCTGCCATGGGTCGTGTTCAGGGCACGGCTTCTCCAGTGGTTTGCTCCCTGTATTCCGCCAGTATGATCGCTGCCGACGGGGGGTTCCGCCGCCTCTCAGGAGGTGTGATCGGCTGCAGAGCACCGCTCGAGCCGCTCTGAGTGGGTCAGAGGCCAGTCCCGAGGGGTTGGTTCTCCCTGTGGAGACTTTCTGTCAGTCTGGAGGGCTGCCTGGAGTCTCTAGGGGGTCCTGCGTACTGTGGAGAAGGGCTGCGCAATTCAGTTTGCGTCTTCTACTCCCCGGCTCAACGGGGTGTGTCCTGCCCTGGTGGGACCCGTGCAGGCTCTGGTCCTGGGACAGAAGGTCTAGGGAATAGGGCCATCTAGGTGGTTCCCTCCTCCTTGTTCAGAGAGTCAGGCTGCTACAGCCTGTGCTTCGTTGTTCCGAAGAAGAACGGTGGGTTGCATCCCATTCTGGATCTCCGCTACTTGAAGCACTCACTTTTGAGGCTCGGGTTCAGGTTTCTCGTTTAGAGAGGTCATGTCTCAGGTCAAGTTTGAGGACTGATTTGTCATAAGCTAGATCTGGGGGTTGCATGCTCCCATGCAGCCGTCCTTCACCGTGCACGGGAGGTTCCTGAGGTTGCTTTCAGGGTGAAGCTTACCAATATCAGACTGCCAGAGGGAGTCTGTATCGTCCCATTAAGGTCTCACGGTGTGCCCTTTGAGCCTTGGTTGCATGGTAGGACCCTATGTTCTGTCCCAAGGCCCCGTTTTAGGAAATCCTTGTCATCGCGTAACGCTAACGACAGACGCTTTCCTCACGGGGTGGGGAGCGGTCATGAGTGGCCACTCCGCCCAGGGTATGTGATGCAACCCGCGTCTCTTGTGGCACATAGGTTGCCGGGAGATGCTGGCAGTGTTGTTGGGGTTACAACACTTCCTCTCAGTCCTTAGAGATGATGGTCCGCCCAGACAATACTGCGGTGGTCTTGTACATCAACCACCTGGGGGGCCTCCGGTCTCGCCCTTGCGAACAACTGGGGTGGGAGGTCCTCTTGTGGTCTCCATTCATTTAGAGCCGGTTATGTCCCGGGACGGTTGGATGCCTGTCGAGACAGTGGCTGCCGTGGGACGGTCTTGGCCGAGGCTACGCCTGTACGCCTTTCCCCCAATCACGCTGCTCTCGGGAGTTCTGGAATAGGTTCGCTGGTAGGGAGTCTGTCTGGTCCTGGTAGCACCTAGTTGGCGGGCGGAACCCTGGTTCACCCCCACCCGGAGTTGTGGAGGCTGTAGCCCCTGAGGGGGCATGGTTCATAGCGGCTGTTCTCTCTACCAAGGTAGTAGAGGCCCTTCTTCACTTCGGGGCTTCCTCCACGAGGAGGTCGTATGCCGCACAATGGCAACTGTTCGCGTCACCCAGTTAACTGCCTGGTCGGTTTAATTCTGGTGTTTTTGCAGGTACAGTTTGCCACAGGGTTAACCCCTTCGACCCTGAGGGACTTGGCAGTTTCCTCGTCCCACCTGGAGTTGCCCCCTGGCATGGCCAGAGTGTTCTTTACACGAGGCTGGGTGCTTCCACAAGATGTGTTGTGTTACAGGCATTCTGCCCACCTCTGTTTGTAACCACTGACCAGGACTCGGCTGTGTCTAGTGCGAGCAGTGGGTGCTTATCTCCACAGGACGACCTTGGAGGTGGTCGGTGCAGTTGTTCGGCTGCAAGTCCTGGTCCCCGCTCCGATCGTGTTCAGTTCTCGCCCCGGCAGAGTGTGGCGGCCTCTGCGGGCGGGTCCACACGAGTGTCGCTCTGGGCAGTCTGTGACGCTGCGGGTTGGTCCACCCCGCTGAACTTTGTCAGGTTCTATGGCCTTGACCTCAGAGCCACCCCGGGCTCCTCTGTCCTGCGTGCTGGTGCCGAGGCCCTCACTCTTTCGGCAGGGTCTGGTCAGTGTGGCGTGATTGGACACTCGTTCCCATAGCGTTTAGACACAGCTCGAGTTCCTGAAGGGGAACGTCTCTAGGTTACGGACGTAACCCTAGTTACCCGAAGGAACGAGACGCGGCGTCTCCGTGCCACACTCCCTGCATCTCTGCGGCGCTTACCTTCTTTCTTCATAGAAGCTAATGTTGCTACCACCGCACAGCCATCTTGTAGCTTCCTGGTTTACGCGATGTCGCCTGTCTATGACATCACGGCTTGCCTATTGGCTAGATTTCACAAGTGGTTCAGAATGTGGTCATGCAGAGGCGTTCCCATAGCGTTTCGACGCAGCATCTCGTTCCTTCGGGGAACTAGGGTTACGTTTGTAACCTAGAGACATTCTGGTTGATTGGTAGACCATTACAAGTTTAGCGAGGTAGGCCGGGGCCAGACCATTGATGGCCTTGAACACGAACAGCAGGATCTTATACTCCTTATACTCTAAGCCGCACCGGAAGCCAGTGAAGCGAGCGGAGGACAGGGGTGATGTGTGAAAATTTGGAGGTGTTAGAGAGAAGACATGCTGTCATGTTTAGTACCAATTGAAGCCGAATGAGAAGTGATTGATTAAGTCCAGTGTAGAGAGCATTACAGTAGTCCTCGAGTTGATGAAGGCATGAATAGCTTTTTTTAAGGGACAAGAATAATTCGACCTTACTGAGTATTCTTATCTGGTAAAATCTCGCCTTCACTACTGCACTTATCTATCTATCCAAGTGCATACTTTTGTCAAAAAGAACATCCAGGTTACACACGATAGGTGCTAACTGAGGTGTTAGAGGACCAAAACTGAGAGAACTGCTCGGTGAATCCAAGCTAAACAGGATGTACTAAGTCTTTTCTTTATTCAGATGAATAGAAATTTAATTGAACGGTGTAATTGGGGATGAGTTGACCAAGTGGCAGCTTAGAAACTAAGAACAGAATAGGACCAAGAATAGATCCTTGAGGCACACCAGATGACAGAGGAGCAACTGAGGAAGAATAATCATTAAGCAGTACAGAAAAAGTTCTGTTAGTGAGGTATGATGAGAACCAATTTAGCACCGCACCCTGCAGACCAACAACATGTTGAAGACAAGAGACGAGGATGGCATGATCCACGGTGTCAAATGCAGCGGTTAGGTCAAATAACACCAAAACCACAGAGCTTCTACTACTCAGGGCTCCAAGAATGTTGTTATGAACCATCAATAATGCTGATTTGGTGCTATGTCTAGACCTGAAACCGGACTGAAATGTATCACCAATGCCGTGCAGTTGAAGGTGAGACTAAAGCTGGGTGAAAACAAGCTTCTCCATCAACTTAGACAGAAATGACAGGTTAGATAAAGGGCGGAAGTTGGATATTATGGAGGGATCAAGGTTTGGTTTCTTGAGCAGCGGTCTAACAATAGCGTGTTTGAGAGCAGCGGGAACAGTACCCACACTAAAACAGCTGTTTATGAAGGAGACAAGGAAGGGACCTATGATGTGAACAGCCTCCTTCAAAATCAGGGCAGGTGGTAGGCTTCAACTCATGGACAGCTTTTTTCAAGGTCCACAAGAGTAACTGCATTAAAGTTCTCTAGAACACATTGCGCTGCACGAGTAGACATGGCAACAGCGGGGACTTGTGTAATGGTTTGCCTAACAGACAAAACCTTGTCCAAAAAATATTGTTTAAATGCATTGAATGTGTTTTTAGAAACATCATTCGAGGCGACAGACACAGAATTATGACAGAATTATGACAGAATTAACAGTGCTGAAAAAATTCCAGGGCGGTGGCTATTGCTGTTAATAAGAGCAGAAAGGTACTGTCCTTTAGCTTCCTTCAGTGCACTCTGATAGGTGGCAAGACTGTCTCTTTTCCTTGTAGGTCACAACAGGGTCTATAATCTGGGAGCAGATAGTGTGGAAGGAGGAGAGGAAACAGTCAGGACAAAGAGGCAATGCCAATTCAGCAGTAGAGGCGAGATCAGAAACAGAGAAGGCAGCAACGCAATCATGAGGTAGATGAGGTAATAATGCGACGATGATTAGGGGCAGTAGGCGTTGGTGCAGGTGAAACAGCACAAATGTCAGCCCGTATGAGAGAATGGTCAGAGATGGGAAAATCCATAGCCTCGCAAGTTGACGCAATCACCCCAAGAGATATAATAAGGTCAAGAGTGTGACCTAACCTATGAGTGGGACAGGAAATGGACTGAGCTGAATCTAATAAATCTAAAAGTGCCTTAAAATCATTAGAAGGTTTATAAGAGGGGCAGCAAACATGAATGTTAAAGTCATCACAGATTAGAATATTTTCAAACTTTGCTAGAAACTCTGTCAGAAACTCTGAGAACTTCATTAAAAAGTCCTTGTTTATTTTGGGTGGCCGGTAGATTACTGCACATAGAATAGGACAGGGTAGTGTGAGCACAAATACTTATAACTTAAAGCTGGAATACCCTCTAGTGGACAGCTGGCGGCACTTCAGGGACTGTCTATGTATGGTGGCTATCCCCCCGCCCCTACCCGTTTGCCACGGGGTGTTTAGGTAAAGGTAACCAGAGGGGAGGATTTCCAAAAAAGCACTGACGTCACCTGGGGGAAGCCAGGTTTTGGTGAGGATAAAGAGATCCAGCTGTCGGTAGCATTTCCGCAATCTTCTAGCATTGCCAAAACATGATTGATTTTTACACCTCGGAGATGGAGAATCCAGGTGAGTCCTCAGCCTGACATGTAACCCACCTCTCCAACTGCGTCTTCTGTGACGTTGCAACACCTTCTAGAGGCAGACTGCTAGAATGTCTGCTACTCGCTCTAGCAACCTGGGTTCGAGATGCACTCCTGAATCTTATGTATTTAGACCCTTTACAATAACAATTAAATAAGCCTAGTTGCCTCTCAATCATTTTGATTGTTGCTTAGATGTTTGTACTTCTTGATTAGAGTCCTGCTGTGAAAAAGTTTATTGGTTGGACATTATTTTGAAAGGTGTGCACATCTTTATAAAAGGTCTCACAGTTAACAATGCATATTATAGCAAAAATGAAGCCATGAGGTCATTGTTCAAGGGGAATTCTACAAAAAAAATTGCTGCACTAAAGATTCCCAGGAGCACAGTGGGCTCCATAATTCTCAAATGAAGAAGTGTGGCACCAACAGGACTCCTTCAAGATCTGGTTGCTCTGCCAGGGGATAAGGGCCTTAGTAAGAGAGGTGACTAAGAACTGGATGGTGTTGTAGAAAAGATTTAGAGTAATGGGAATCCAGAAGAGATTCCTCTCCACTGCTTCTCTTTCTCTCCCCATCCCGAGGCTTCCCCGAGGTTTGGCCAGCTCCTGTCACGTCCCACCTCATGAAGATTATGGACCTTAAAGAAGTAGATGCCAAACTCGCAAACATCCTGAACCATCTAGAGATGTACCAGTGCCAATTGGATCCCACTGCGTGGAGTTTGACAGTGGACCTCCTGGAGTGTTTAAAGGCTCTGGCATGGAAAAGCTGATGCTGGATCTGTGATGATCACAAATGTTGAGCTCAGTAGCTCCCACTTTTATACCAAAGACTGTAGAAAGAACATTGATGTCAAATCATACCAGTAAATACCCCAAGGACTGGCTAAAGGAATAAAGAGTCCTGGAATGGCAGCGTTAAAGCCCTGATCCTAATCCCATTGAGATGCTGTTGGGAGACTTGAATTAGGCTGTACATGCAAAAAAAAAAACTTAAACATCTCACAGCTTAAAGAGCATTGCAGGAGCAAACTTTCTTTTGATCAATGTCATATACTGGTAGATGGCTGCAAGAAACATCTCAATTGAGTTATTTCAGCCAAAAAGAGTAACACTAGCTAATATTGCAGACCTGGGCAAACTACGGCCCGCATGCCACATCCGGCCCTTTGTACGTCCCTGTCCGGCCCGCGTGAGGCCAATCATAAATTACAGGAATGCACCGAAAATTCGGCCACCGAAAATCTTCGGCCAAAATCCCTAAATCAACACGCCAGAAACACAATTGTAATGACGCAATAAAAAAGCGCAGCCAGCACACGGTTATCTGGATAAGAGCAACATGTCTGCAGTGTGCGGATAACGATTTGCAAAACATGCAATTCTGAAATTTCAAGAGGGGGTGTATCTGCAGAGAGTTTCTCAAGGTCAGGATTAATTTATCACCTGAAATCCAAAAATCAATTTGCATTCTAAATATTAGAAGAAGGCGGCTCAGAAAAGTAAAGTCAATCCGAGCATGCGCACTCCGTTTGTAAAAGATGTTTTTGAAAATGCAGGAAAGTTTTCCAGTGATGATGCCAAGGTAAAAATAATAATTATTGTAATATAATATTATTTATTACTTGGCTGTTCTTAATGCTATAGATTAGAACGTTCCCTTCACTTCAATGGGCATCCAAACGTTTGGCGGTCAATTATTTTTGTTTAACAGACTGTTGCTAATAATAATTGACCACTGCTTGTCTGTCAATACTATGAATGGTAACAAATAAATAACAATAATTTATAATAATAAAAAAAAAATGTTTGTAATGGATTTATTCTTTAAATTGCAATGTATTGATTTTAGTGAGGTGAGCACACACTCATAGCCATAAATGCAATTGTTCTAATAATTGACATAATCTTTTCTTTCTGTGTCTTGGTCACTTCGGCTTGATGTAAGTAAAAAATAATGGCATGCTGTGACATGTCACATAGTGTTTATGCTCATCTTAAATATACCTAATTTTAAGATCTGATAAGGACCAAATGATTTTTACTATGTCCTGAATTTACTTACATTTTTTGCACAACTGTTTTTAATTTTAAATTTACGCTAAAAAGTAGAGTTTTGCTGCAGCTGAAATACATTATGTCTATGCTTTTTAGGTTGCATTAAGTGGTTCCTGAAGGGGTTCCCTGGTGGTCTAGCGGTTAGGATGCGTCGCTCTCAGCGCTGCGGCCCGGGTTCGATCCCCGGGTCAGCGAACCAGCCCCAGCAATTAGGGTTGCACAAGCCTTAGCGCCGGTCCCAAACCCGTGAAAATGGGGAGGGTTGCGTTAGGCAGGGCTTCCAGTGTAAAAACATGTACCAAATCAAACATGCGGATGATCTGCTGTGGCGACCCCTAATGGGAGCAGCCGAAAGAACGTTTAAGTGGTTTCTGAAGCCTGCATTATGGTACATAGAAAAGACTTTGTGAAAAAATGGTTATTGGATAATGTAAAAAGTCCCTTCTCAGACTGCTTAACCGCACAATGGATTCTTAAAATACACACCCAGTCATTATTCATATGTAAGCAATGCATTTAAACAACGTGTTTGAAATATTTAAATGATATTCTAATCTTATTGAGTCAGAACAAATGGTGGGGGGTGGGACTGCATCAAGGATCGGCTCTGAGTCCTATTCTGTTTGCAGTGATGATGGACAGGTTGAAGGACGAGGACAGACAGGAGTCTCCCTGGACTTTGATTTTTGCAGATAATATTGTGATTTGTTGTGAGAAAAAGGAGCAGGTTGAGAAGAGCCTGGAAAGGTGGAGGTATATATATATATATATATATATATA
>MU558442.1:34349-51966 GCA_024362625.1 Silurus asotus | reverse complement strand
TAATTTAAAAAGATATATATGTTGTATGTATCTTATGTCCACAATTAGCCAAGGAGTCGCATGGTTTGTGGCTTTGAGAGTTTGGTCAATTGTGCAAAATGACGTGAATTTAATTGTGCAATTAATGCATTTATGGAGATATTATTCATGAAAGTGAGCTCTCAGAAATTTATCCAAATTTGTTGAATGAATATGTCTTACTCATCCAGTAATGGAAGCTATAGCAGAGAGGAGACATTGGGTTGTGGCGTGGTTCACTCAGGGTGCAATTCAAGCTAAAACTTCCACTGCCGTTTGGTGGTATCTACATAATGTGAACATTCAGTTCAGCATCAGTTCAACATCAAGCAGAACATTTTGAGAGGAATAAATGATGGAAGAGGCTCCTGACTCTAACTTGCCACAACACCTGTGACCTTATTTGCCTTCTTATTATTGTTTTAATCATTTAAAAGAAGGATTTGGGCTAATGATCATTTATTAGTTATCAATCAGTTTTTATTAATATATCATTCTATTAATAGATCGGTGTGCTAAGAATAACATTAGAGTCTTTTCACATAAACTGAACTCATTAAGTAACGTGTTAAGCAACAATTAAGTAACGCGTTTATTACTCTTGTAAATTACTTATGTATAAAGCTAATGTTTAAAAAAAGTTAATTTTGTTAAAACGTCAATTCAAGAAACTTTTATGGTAATTTAAACCATATATATAGCTGACGCTGTACACAGTGAGATAAAACAACATTCCTCCAGAGCCCTGGTGCTACGTAAACCAACATAAAGCTACATAACAGAAAACACTGAGCTAAGGACTAGCTTACCACATAAAGTGCATTGTGCGCAACTTGGTGCAAACAGTGCAAAGACAATACAGGCCAGACAGTGCAAGCCAACACAAAAAAAACCTGAAAATAGCGCCGCTAGTAAATCTACTTTATAATACCTAAAAACCTAATTTATTATTAAATTTAATTCAATTAATTTTTATTTGTATAGCGCTTTTAACAATGAGCATTGTCTCAAAGCAGCTTTACACAGATAATGTGGTGATTAAAAGTGAATATGTTCTTAATAAGTTGGTTTGTCCCTGATGAGCAAACTACCCGAGATGGCATAAGGAAGAAACCTTGAGAGGAACCAGACTCAAGAGGGAACCCATCCTCATCTGGGTTGCACCGAATGTCTATTTGTGGCAGATATACAATGTTGCAGGGTACAATGATAATCAGAAGTGAAAATTAGTCCTGAGTCAGTGTAGCAGACTGTTGACATTAACTAGAGTCCAATCCATCCTTAAAGCACTAGTTCTTACCCCGGAATTTCATGGAACCACCCAAGGTGTTGATGAGAAACCGTCCCAAGCTGCACAGAGTGGCCTCCAATCGAAGAGAACACTATCCAGAGGCAGGCCTGGACAAAGTGGGAAGATCCACGGAGGGGAGAGTGGCAGGAACAGTGGTCACTGGAGCCTCAGGAGCATGTTGACCTCGACCGAGAGAGAGAGAGAGAGAGAGAGAGAGAGAGAAAGAAAAGAGGGTGACAGGAAGAGAAGCATATGGATTATTAAGTGTCCTTATTGTTGTATGAAAGTTAATATCACTGTGCAGTTTAGACTCCAGCAAGATATATGTATGGATGTACATGTGTGACCTGGCCCCTCTGTCAAATTTTAGAACCCATTGTGGCCCGTGAGTCAAAAAGTTTGCCCATCCCTGATCTAGAGTATAACGTAACGTTGATTTTAGGTATTTAGTGGCCCAGTCAAGCTCTGCGGGGTCAGACGGAGATCTATTTAATGTCGTAACTTCTGGAAGATTATTGATAAAACACGCTGCTGGGCTGACGTGAAAGTACGCTCAACGCGATAACGTGTTGAGGAAGTAATGCAATGACTTTAAAAAAGTGATTTTAAAAGAGATAAGATAGCTTCAGACTGTGGAATTATGACTAAGTTTTTTATTTTTAATCCAAATGTTAACAACCAATACAGACAGAGTGTGTCCACCACTATGAGTGGGTCCTATACTATTCTTATTAATTCCAACTGAATACAGAATGGAAACAACTGCTGCTCTTAAGGAGTCTTCCTGATTATCAAAATGAATATTAAAGTCACCAATAATTAATGCTTTGTCTAAAGAAGTAGCTAAATTTGTGATGAAATCTGCTTTTGGACCTGCTTTTGTACACTGAATATTTTATGTTGGTGTAAAGAACTTCAAATGTTTTACATTTGTGTTTAGTCTTTTGTGTGACGCTTAGATTATTATTATAAATAGCTGCGAATCCGCCTCCTCTGCCATTTAGACAAGGTTGGTGTATGTAACTATACTCAGGAGGACTCGCTTCATTTAATGCTACATATTCATTCGGTTTAATCCACGTTTCTGTCAAAAACATTATATTAAACTACTGGTTGGTAATAATTTAATTTACAGTAAGCGCTTTTGACGTAAAGATCTAATATTCAGCAATCCTATCTTTAGATCAGAAGTGCCGGCTGTGTGTTCAGTCCTATTTAATTCAAAGTTAATCAGGTTACTAAAACAGACTTTCTGAGAGTTCCTATATTTTGGTTTCGTTTGGGGGACAGACACAGTCTCAATTTGGTGGATCCTGAGTGACGACTCTGTGCAGCTAGCAGACGGTCAGTTTAGCATGTCTGTCTGCTCCCTGGCCTTGGCTCTAGACCAGACATGGGCAAACTACTGCCCGCGGGCCACACACGGCTCGATGGGTTTAATAATCCGGCCCGCCGAACGTGACCAAATTATATTAAAATAGGTACGGGTAAACCTTGTTCAATTTACCTTTCCCCTGTAATGCCCACGTTTCCCCAAAAGATGGCCCACTTCAGCTAAATTGACCTTGATCACGTGTATTACTCTCTTCTTCTCTTATGAGCCTTTCTGCAAAAAGTATTTTATCAAAGAAAAGAAAAGTGAATAGTGAGCGCCAAGTGTTTAATACTGAGTGGACAACAAAATATTTTTTCACTGAGGTCCGATCAAAAAGCCCCTCACAGATCCAGGTTAACTGACCAACACCTCAGATCTATCCTGAGAATTGCCACAACAAAACTTACTCCAGACTTCAAACAAGGAGTTCAACAACACTGTTCCTACTGCAACTGAACTTGAGTTTTTATGCTGTGTTTATTGATGCACTGGCCAAAAAGAAAAAAAAGATGATGTTTTGGCACTTGATGAAACTGAATTTGTGTTTTTCTGCTGTGTTTATTCAACTGAAATTTATTAAATAAATTATTAATTTGATTATTGCATTTGGAAAACAATTTGTACAATGAGCCATGCATATATGTATATATATAATATTACATTAGAGATTTGGCCTGTAACATGTATCAAAGCATGAATATGCTTTGATACATGTTACAGGCCAAATCTCTAATGTAATATTATATATATACAGTGAAGAAAATAAGTATTTGAACACCCTGCTATTTTGCAAGTTGCATGTCCACTGTGAGAGACATAATCTAAAAAAAAAAAAAAAATCCAGAAATTACAATATATGTTTTTTAAACTATTTATTTGTATGATACAGCTGCAAATACGTCTTTGAACACCTGTCTATCAGCTAGAATTCTGACCCTCAAAGACCTGTTAGTCTGCCTTTAAAATGTCCACCTCCACTACATTTATTATCCTAAATTAGATGCACCTGTTTGAGGTCCTTAGCTGGATAAAGACACCTGTCCACCCCATACAATCAGTAAGAATCCAACTAATAACATGGCCAAGACCAAAGAGCTGTCCAAAGACACTAGAGACAAAATGTATAAATTGCAAGATCTCACCTCGTGGGGTCTCAATGATCCTAAGGAAGGTGAGAAATCAGCCCAGAACTACACGGGAGGAGCTGGTCAATGACCTGAAAAGAGCTGGGACCACCGTTTCCAAGGTTACTGTTGGTAATACACTAAGATGTCATGGTTTGATACCGTCCCGCCCTAACAGGCTAGCCTTGCCCTCAAAAATGCTCCAATTATTAAATAAACCCACATTGTTTTTGGGGCACCACTCGGACATCCAACAACTCAGCGACCATAACCTGCTGTAGGCTACATCGCCACGTCGCATTGGGATGGGGCCAGAGCATGTTACTGCATAATATTTCTCTTGATAACATTTACATTTGCATTTGCGGCATTTTGGCAGACGCCCTTATCCAGAGCGACTTACAACTGAGCAGGGGAGGGTTTTTTTTAGGGCTTTGCTCGAGGGCCCAGCAGTGGCAGCTTGGTGGTGGTGGGATTTGAACCTGTGATCTTCTTATCCAAAGCCCAATGCCTTAACCACTGAGCTACCACCTCCCACATCTGACTAACATCTGACTGTCGAAGGTGTATATCATTAGCTCCTATGTGATAAACTATCTTGGAGAACCTGTACTGTCCTAAGAACCTAAGCTGACCTGTTATGTCCGGCGCCCTGGCTCCCAGTATACACATACCCTGTGCTGCTGGTGCCCCTAAAGATCTAGCTAATTTCACAAGCCTCAAAATAGAGTCTTCTAAAACCAGAGCTCTTTCAGGTTTCTCAGCGCATGCTTTACTGAGGAGAGAAAACCTGTTGGACACGTGAAGCGGAGCGGAATGGTGCTCCCGTGGGCGAGCATTAGCGTTAGCTTTGGCTTTGCGAGTATGCCACTGAGCCGTCAACCTTTTGCCCCGATGCGGAGTCGTGGGAATGCTAACTTCACCTAGGGCATCCAGACGTTTCCCTGCAGAAAGAGCAAACTAGCTTACACTTCTCACAGTTAAAATTATCGCTAACAACGGTGTTCGTAGTTTTGATGGGAATGTCCTCCGCTCACTGCTTTCGAACCCTCAAACAGGGAAAAAAGCGCTCTTCTGAAAGCAACAATAAATGAGATGGAGCCAACGGAAAGTAAAGGATGTAATACACAGTCTTCTTCTTCTTCTTTCGGGTTCTCCCCTTAGTGGTCGCCATAGCGGTGAATCCGTCTCCATTACCCCCTGTCCACTACATCTACCTCTTTCAAACCAACTACCTGCATGACTTCCTCACCACATCCATAAACCTCCTCCTAGGCCTTCCTCTTTTCCTCCTTCCTGGCGGCTCTATTCTCAGCATTCTCCTACCAATATCATACCGGGTACCTTGCCCCTCCTCTGCACATGTCCTAACCATCTCAATCTCACCTTTCTCACCTTGTCTCCAAAAACGTTCTACATGCACTGTCCCTCTAATAAACTCGTTTCTAATCCTGTCCATCCTTGTCACTCCCAATGAAAACCTCAACATCTTTAGCTCTGCTACCTCCAGCTCCACCTCCTGTCTTTTACTCAATGTCACTGTCTCTAAACCATACAACATTGTAGGTCTCACCACAGTCCTATAAACTTTCCCTTTTACTCTTGCAGATACCCTTCTATCACAAATCCCTCCTGCCAATCTTCTCCCCCCACTACACTGTTTTCTTCACTTCTCTAACACACTGTTCAATACTTTGCACTGTTGACCCCAGGTACCTGAACTCCTCCACCTTCTTCACCTCTTTTCCCAGCAACTGCACCACTCCACTGCCCTTCCTCTCATTCACACACATGTACTCTGTCTTACTCCTACTGACTTTCATTCCCCTCTCTTCAGTGCGTACCTCCACCTCTCCAGGCTCTTCTCAACCTGCTCCCTACTTTCTCCACAAATCACAATATCATCTGCAAACATCATAGTCCAGGGAGACTCCTGTCCGACCTCATCCGTTAACCTGTCCATCACCACTGCAAACAGGAAAGGGCTCAGAGCCAATCCTTGATGCAGTCCAACCTCCACCTTGAACCAGTCTGTCATTCCTACTGCACACCACTGCTGTCACACTGTCCTCATACATGTCCTGCACCACCCTCACATACTTCTCTGACACACCTGACTTTCTCATACAATACCACAACTTCTCTCTTGGCACCCTGTCGTATGCTTTCTCTAAATGCACAAACACACAATGCAACACCTTCTGACCTTCTCTATACTTCTTCATCAACATTCTTAAAGCAAATAATGCGTCTGTGGTGCTCTTCCTCGGCATGAAACTATACTGTTGCTCACAGATGGTCACCTCGTCTCTCAGCCTGGCTTCCACTACTCTTTCCCATAACTTCATGGTGTGACTGATCAACTTAATTCCCCTGTGGTTACTGCAATTCTGTACATCTCCGTTATTCTTAAAGATCGAACAACCTGGGTAAAATCTCCACTGCCATCTCTCCTAAACATCTCCATGCTTCTACTTGTATGTCATCTGGTCCAACCAACTTTCCACTCTTTATCCTCTTAATCACTGCTCTCACTTCCTCCTTACTAATCCTATCCACTTCCTGCTTCACCATCTACAGGGAGTGCAGAATTATTAGGCAAGTTGTATTTTTGAGGATTAATTTTATTTGAGGATTTAATTTGAACAACAACCATTTTCTCAATGAACACAAAAAACTCATTAATATCAAAGCTGAATATTTTTGGAAGTAGTTTTTAGTTTTAGCTATTTTAGGGGGATATCTGTGTGTGTAGGTGACTATTACTGTGCATAATTATTAGGCAACTTAACAAAAAACAAATTTATACCCATTTCAATTATTTATTTTTACCAGTGAAACCAATATAACATCTCAACATTCACAAATATACATTTCTTACATTCAAAAACCAAACAAAAACAAATCAGTGACCAATATAGCCACCTTTCTTTGCAAGGACACTCAAAAGCCTGCCATCCATGGATTCTGTCACTGTTTTGATCTGTTCACCATCAACATTGCGTGCAGCAGCAACCACAGCCTCCCAGACACTGTTCAGAGAGGTGTACTGTTTTCCCTCCTTGTAAATCGCACATTTGATGATGGACCACAGGTTCTCAATGGGGTTCAGATCAGGTGAACAAGGAGGCCATATCATTAGATTTTCTTCTTTTATACCCTTTCTTGCCAGCCACGCTGTGGAGTACTTGGATGTGTGTGATGGAGCATTGTCCTGCATGAAAATCATGTTTTTCTTGAAGGATGCAGACTTCTTCCTGTACCACTGCTTGAAGAAGGTGTCTTCCAGAAACTGGCAGTAGGACTGGGAGTTTAGCTTGACTCCATCCTCAACCCGAAAAGGCCCCACAAGCTCATCTTTGATGATACCAGCCCAAACCAGTACTCCACCTCCACCTTGCTGGCGTCTGAGTCGGACTGGAGCTCGCTGCCCTTTACCAATCCAGCCACGGGCCCATCCATCTGGCCCATCAAGACTCACTCTCATTTCATCAGTCCATAAAACCTTAGAAAAATCAGTCTGGAGATATTTCTTGGCCCAGTCTTGACGTTTCAGCTTGTGTGTCTTGTTCAGTGGTGGTCGACTTTCTGCCTTTCTTACCTTGGCCATGTCTCTGAGTATTGCACACCTTGTGCTTTTGGGCACTCCAGTGATGTTGCAGCTCTGAAATATGGCCAAACTGGTGGCAAGTGGCATCTTGGCAGCTGCACGCTTGACTTTTCTCAGTTCACAGGCAGTTATTTTGGGCCTTGGTTTTTCCACACGCTTCTTGCGACCCTGTTGACTATTTTGAATGAAACGCTTGATTGTTCGATGATCACGCTTCAGAAGCTTGGCTATTTTAAGACTGCTGCATCCCTCTGCAATATATCTCACTATTTTTGACTTTTCTGAGCCTGTCAAGTCCTTCTTTTGACCCATTTTGCCAAAGGAAAGGAAGTTGCCTAATAATTATGCACACCTGATATAGGGTGTTGATGTCATTAGACCACACCCCTTCTCATTACAGAGATGCACATCACCTAATATGCTTAATTGGTAGTAGGCTTTCCAGCCTATACAGCTTGGAGTAAGACAACATGCATAACGAGGATGATGTGGTCAAAATACTCATTTGCCTAATAATTCTGCACTCCCTGTACACACCATCCAACCTTTTCTCTCTCATTTTCCTGCCTACTTTTCTCATCACTCTGTCAATCCCAATTCTGTTTTGCCAACTTCTTTTTTTCTTATGCTTTCCTGCACATTCTCATTCGACCACCATGTCTCTTTGTCTTCCTTTCTATTTCCAGATGTCATACTAAGTACCTGTCTAGCTGTCTCCCCTAACCACTTCTGCAGTAGTTTCCCAAACATCCAGCACCTCTTCACCCTCTTGCACCTCTGAGCCCCTGTCTGATCTCTTCCATGAACCTCACACTACAGTCTTCCTCCTTCAGTTTCCACCATCTTATTCTTCTTTCAGTCTTCACTCTCCTCCTCTTTTTCTTCACCTCCAAAACCATTTTACCATCCTCCAAAACTATCCTACATCCGATGCTGTCTAGTTACACTGTCCCCTGCCAAGACCTAACAGTCTTCAATCTCCTTCAGGTTGCATCTCCTACATAGAATATAGTCCACCTGTGTGCAACTTCCTCCACTCTTATACGTGATCCTATCCTATGATCTTCCTTCTTCTTATACTAAGTGTTTACCACTGCCATTTCCATCTTTTTAGCAAAATCTACCACCATCTGCCCTTAAACATTCCTCTCCTTTAAGCCATACCTACCCATCACTTCCTCATCACCTCTAATCTCTTTACCTAGATGCCCATTGAAGTCTGCCCCAATCACCAATCTACCACTTCATCTAACTCACTTCTGAATTCTCCCTCTCATCCATCTCACAGCCCACTTGTGGAGCATAGGCACTGATGACATTTATCATCACCCCTTCAACTTTTACGAGCATAATCTGTTCTTGCAAATTGCTCATAGGTCCATTTGCTCGGACGGTCGAACTAATTTTCCCCATAAGAATGAATGAAAAAGTAATCCATTTCGAGACCTCATTCGATCGCATATTTCTGCACTTAAAAAATATTTGTAGCCTGTTTTAACAAACAAATACACCGCAAATTACCGTAATGTAAACATACATTAACACTTACTCATGTGGTATTGGTTGATTGCGAGTGTGAGACGCACACCACGCTCGTAAACTTCTTGGTTTCCATGGTAATTCTATTTACTTTCGTTTTTACAGCATCATCACTGATTTTCTTCTAAGACATTTTTCAAGATTTCTAGTAAAAACCCCCCTTTGCGTGCACGCGAACAGTACCGTCGTATTTCCTGTAGATGGCACTAAAAACACGAAACATTGGGTCAAAAAACTGGTCCTAACGCCAAAATATCAATTTAAAGAAAACGTATACAGCTTCCTGTAGATGGCAGAATAAACTCAGGAATGTAATCATTTGCTTTAAAAACACTATAATTCTAACCGCGTATTTATTTTGCGTTAATACCTAGACTCACTAAAATGACTCGGATACACAAGTAAAAAAATATATTTAAATAGTTAATTTCATTTTATTAACATGGACATAACCTTTTTCCTCCATATGAAGAGTTGCCAAACTTGCTGTGATACAAATACACAGGTAATAATGTATGTGTAAATACATTGTATTGTAATGTATGTGTCGAGCTCATGCATGTAAAACTTACAAAACCATACAAAACAAAAATCCACTAATAGAAGGGGGGGCATAAAAAGTGTTACTCCTTTATTCATAATTTTGACAGGCACTTGTGATGTCACCTGGATACATGATTGGTGGTACCACTGATTGCAGCAGTCACAGGCAATCTGAAATGTAGAGAAGACATAATTTTCTTCAAGGCACTAGACAAGTGCCTTGAAGAAAATTATGTCTTCTCTACATTTCACATTACACACACACACCCTTAAATAATACAGCTGTCCACGTTGTTAGATTCAATGGAGTACTTCACACATACATTATTACTTGTGTATTTGTATCACAGCAAGTTTCCCAACTCTTCATATGGAGGAAAAAGTTTATGTCCATTTTAATAAAATAAAATTAACTATTTAAATATTTTTTTTTACTTGTGTATCCGAGTAATTTTAGTTAGAATTCACGCAGATGGTTTTAAAAACAAATTATTACATTCCTGAGTTTATTCTGCCATCTACAGGAAGCTGTATACGTTTTCTTCAAATTGATTTTGGCGTTAGGACCAGGAAACTTGACCCAATCTTTTGTGTTTTTAGTGTCAAAAGACTTAATATTTCTACAGGATATACACAGTAAAAAATGGGGTGTTAATATTTCAGAGTAAAGTTATTTTAACCAAAAGACTTAATATTTCTACAGGATATACGACTGTACTGTTTTTTTTATTACAATTGTTCTTATGGATATGAAAATTCCTTACTCTTTCCAGATGTTACGTCAAGTACTTTTCTAGCTGCCTCCCTCATCACTCCTGCAGTAGTTTCCCAATCATCCAGCACCTCTTCAACACCACCAAGCCTCTGTCTGACCTCTTCCATGAACCTCACACTACACTCTTCCTCCGTCAGTTCCCGTAATATTCTTCTTCTTTCATTCCTCACTCACCTCCTCTACTCCTTCACCTCCAAAACCAGTCTACAAAAATTATGCATCCGATGCTGTCTAGCTACACTGTCCCCTGCCAACACCTTGCCAATCTTCTTCAGGTTGCATCTTCTACCTAGAACATAATCCACCTGTGTGCACCTTCCTCCACTCTTCTAGGTCACCCTATGATCCTCCTTCTTCTTAAAATATGTATTCACCACTGCAGGCAAAATCTACCACCATCTGCCCTTTCACATTCTTTAGGCCATACCTACCCATCACCTCCTCATCCATTAAAGTCTGCCCCAATCAGCAATTGTTCATTTCTAGGTACACCATCTACCACTTCATCTAATTCACTACAGAATCTTTCCTTCTCCTCCATCTCACAGATGACTTGTGGAGCATAGGCACTGATGACATTTATCATCATCTCTTCAACTTCCAGCTTCATGTTCATCAACCTATTAGAAACTCTCTTCACCTCCACTACACTCTTACTGTACTCTTTCCTTCAGATTCACCCCTACACAATTACTCTTTCCATCCACATAATAGAACAGTTTAAACCCACCTCCAATGTTCCTGGCCTTACACCCTTTCCACCTGGTCTCCTGAACACACAAAATATCTACCTTTCTCCTCTCCATCGTATCAGCTACCTCTTTCCCTTTACCAGTCATAGTGCCAACATTTAAAGTACCAACCCGAACCTCCACTCTCCTACACTTTTCCTTTCCCTGCCGTTTCTGTAGACGTCTTTCTCCCCTCCTTCTCCCCCTTTGGCCAACAGTAGCCCGGTATCCTGTTGGCTTACAATACCTGTGGCGGTCATTGGTAACCCGGGCTTTGACCGATCCGTATGAAATTCTTAATCGTGACCCGCATATTCAATTTGGCACATGTTTTACGCTGGATGCCCTTCCTAACGCAACCCTCCCCATTTATCCGGGCTTGGGACCGGCACTAAGACTGCACTGTCTTGTGCCTCCTTAATGGCTAATCCCTAATCCCTAATTTTCATTACTCTAGTCATTTATTGTCATAACGTGATATTTCATGTCAGTTTTCCATTAGTTTATTGTATTATTTTATGATTCTCTTCATGAAATTATGCTTCTGAACTATATCTTAATTAAAAAGGTCAATTTTTTCAAAACAAATTTATATCACCACCAATCACTGCAATTCTGACAGTTCTTTAATGAAATTATGCTTAGAAACCATATTTTTTATATTATCTTTTTCAAAACTTGTCATGTCAACTTTTTTGTTCCCTTCCTTTTTACTTATAAGCATGAAAATTCATACTTTTTCCTGGGAAAATTAAACTTTTTGTCAAAACATATGGCAATTTGTAGTTTTTCTACAAATTGACATATGTTGCCTTTTATATTGGTTAGTCATAAAATTATGCTAATTGCTAATGCTAACTTTTTTCATGCAAATATAATTATTGTAAAAATTTGATTTTTTATAGTCAGTCAATACATGATTCATGAAAAGTCACGTTTTTGACAAAACTTGATTTTTAATGTTATGGGGTTTTTTTTCCTTTTTTTTTCCACTTTTTAAATGTATTTTTTCCCCACTTTTTAACGATTTCTAATGAAATTAAAAACTTTCTTTCGGCTTCTCCCACGCGTCGCCACAGCAGATCCCCCACATGTTTTTACGCTGTACGTCCTTTCTAATGGAATTCTCCCCCATTTATCCAGGCTAAGAGTGCACTGGCTTGTGCAACCCTAATGGCTGATTATGAATATGAAAATTATTATATTCTCAATAGATTAAAAAATAGATAAAAAACAAAAATAGTAAAAAAAATATTTTTTCTGTCAAAACACATGTAACATATTTTGTTTTTTTTGGGTACATATTGTACTTTGTAAAGGTTTTTCATGAAATTTTGCGAATGGAAATATAAATTCATATATTTAGATTTTTTTTATTAAAAAAAAAGTCAAAACATGCCGTCATGTTGACTTTTTGCACTTTTTTAAAAAAGTTTTCTAAAATGTTGCTTCTGAATATGAAAATGTAAACTTTTTACAATATTCGATTTTCATGAAAAAAGTTATTTTTGTCAAAACGTGAGGTTTCATGTCAGCATTATCATTCACTTTTCACATCCTTTTACGTTTTCATAAATCTGTTTAACTTGATCATGTCACCTTTTTTTATTCTTTATTTTACTATTTAATGGTTTTTAATTAAATTATGCAAATTAATTTAACCTTTTTTAATTAACTATGATATTGTTGATATTGAAACATTTATATTTTCATAATTATCATATTTCAAAGATAAAAGTCACATGGTTTCGGGTAAAATGGGTATTAAGCTAGTTAATTAAAAAATCCAACTTTTTACTATTGATATTTTTAAGAAAAAATTTAATATTTTTTTCAAAACTTAATTTGTTATGTCTTATCTCATTAAAAACATCTTGGCCAAATGCATGCAATATGTGCAAATTTAACATGGTTCTAAAAACCGTTTGGCGGAAGCTCAATCATTACAGCACATACACGGCCAGGTTATTGATGAATTATGACTTTCGACAACTAATTTGGTCACGTGTTGCAGTTTTCAATAGCATTTCATCAAATTATTATTATGAATATGAAAATTCATAAAATATGCTATTTTTGTCACATCATTTATTATGTCCTATTTTGTCATAAACATGTATAAACATGGTCAAATGCATGTGATATTTGCAAATATAATGGTTCGAAAAACTGTTTTTCTTTAGTTCTGCGAGGCTGAGACTTGCGGAATCGCACTTTCAGCAGCAAGCTCATTCATTACAGCACATACACGGTTTGGCCAAACATATGATGTTGATATATTTTTGATAAATTATGTCTTTCTACAACAGATTTATTCACATTTTACAGGTTTCAATACTTTTTGCATCAAATTATTATTAGGAATATGTAAATTCATATTTTTATAATAACTTTTTATTATACGTTTTTCGTAATATTTTTACGAAAAACGTGCTATGTTGTAGTTTTAATAGGTTTTTGATGCATTAGGACTTTCTACAACTTATTTGTTCACTTTTTACAGTTTTTCATCACATTATGATTATGAATATGAAAATTCATATTTTCATAAAAACTGATATTTTCACGAAAAAAGTTATATTTTTGTCATACCATAATTTTTTATGTCCTATCTCATCATAAACATGTAAAAACATTGTCGTCAAATGCATGTCATAAGTGAAAATATAACATGGGTCGAAAATCCGTTTATCGTCCGTCCTGCGAGGCTGAGAGTTGCGGAATCGCATTTTAAGCTCGCAGTAAGCTCATTCATTACAGTACATACACGGTTTGGCCAAACATGTAGTGTTAAAAGGTTTTTGATGAATTAGGAGTTTCTCCAACTGATTTGTTCACGTTTTACAGTTTTTTATTAAATTATGATTAGGAATATGAAAATTCACATTTTATAAATATGAAACGTGATGTTGATATGTTTTTGATGAATTATGACTTTATGCAACAGATTTATTCACTTTTTACAGTTTTTAACTCTTTTTCATCAAATTATGATTATGAATATGAAAATTCATATTTTGATAATAACTCATATTTACACGAGAAGAGTGCTATTTTGTCACAACATCATTTATTATGTCCTATTTCATTATAAACATGTAAAATATTGTCGTCAAATGCATGTCATACATGCAAATATAATGTGTCAAAAAAACGTATTCCTTTCGTCCTGCGAGGCCGAGACTGAGACGGAATCGCATTTTCAGCTCATAGTAAGCTCATTTATTACAGCACATACACGGTTTGGCCAAACATGTAGTGTTGATAGGTTTTTGATGAATTAGGACTTTCTTCAAAAGATTTGTTCACTATTTACAGTTTATCATCAAATTTGGATTATGAATATGAAAATTTATATTTCCATAATATCATATTTTCATTACTTTAGTAATTTTTGTCATAACGTGATATTTTATGCCAGTTTTTCCGTTAGTTTATTCCGTTAGTTTATGAAAATTATTTTACGACTCTCTTCATGAATCTATGCTTCTGAATATGAAAATTAGTTTTTTTCACACTAACTATATCTTTATTTTAAAAAAAAGTATTTTTTTTTCAAAACAAATTCATATCACCACCCATCACTGCAATGTTATCAGTTCTTTAATGAAATTCTGATTAAAAACCATATTTTCATATTAACTATTATATTTATTTATGATAAAAGCCACTTTTTTTTTAAACTTGAGTTGTCATGTCGACTTTTTTGTCCCCTTCCTTTTAATGGTTTTTAATAGATTTTTTTACTTAGAATCATTAAAATTCATACTTTTTCATTGACAAATTAAACTTTTTGTCAAAACATATGTCAACTTGCAGTTTTTCTATTCACCTTGCCTTTTATATTGGTTAGTCTTAAAATTAGGCTAATTGATATAAAAATTCACATTTTCACAATAATTATTTTTGTATGGAAAAAGTCAGTTAAATCATGATTTATGAAAAGCCACGTTTTTGACAAAACTTGATTTTTAATGTTATGGTTATTCCCTTAATAAACGTTTCTATAAAAATGTTCGGTATGAGTATGAAAAAGCAATCTATTTTTCAAAACATGACATCTCTTGCCCATTTTTTTTTTGTTTATTTTTTGCCTTTTGTAACGGTTATTCATTAAATTATGCTAATAAAAGTACTAATTACTTATTTTTTATTTACTTGACTTACTGCAGCCTTTTATGTTTTTTTCATGAAATTATGATTCTGAATATTCTGAAAACCATATTTTCACTATATCTATGAAAGTTTTTTAATTAAAACAAATTTCATGTCACCATCTTCGTTCACCTTCTGCCATTTTAAACTTTTGTTATAAAATTATACTTAAAAATTCATACTAACTTTTTCATATTTTATGAAAAAAGTAAAATTCTTGTCAAAGATTGATTTGTCCTTACCTTTTTTTGGTTTATTTTTATTTTTTTATTGGTTTATATAAAAGATTTAGCTTATGAGTATGGAATATAATAACTATCCTACTGTTTCTGAGAAAAAAGCCATCTTTTTTTCAAAACATGATTTCTCATGTCAATAATAATTTATTTTCGCTCACTTATTTCCTTTTGATATGTCTAGTCATTAAATTATGATAAGTAATATAAAAAATATTTTCATAATTACTTTATTTTGTATGAAAAAGTAAGTTTTTAAAATTAAATTATGATTATCAATATGAAAATTCATATTCTCCTATTAGATGATTGGAGAAAAAATGGATATATATGCCACGTGAATTTACACTTGTTCGTGATAAATGATGTTGAAAAAACTCATATGAAAAAAACTAACATCAGATTTTAATGGAAAATAAAATCGTCAAAACGTGATATTTCATGTCAGTATTTTCGTTTAATCACGTTTATTTCTAAACAAGTTTGTCATGGCACCATCATTGTTCACTTCTTGCCTTTTTTTAAAGGTTTTTTAAGATTATACTTAAAAATGCATATTAACTATTATATGAAAAGAGTAAAATTCTTAGTTTTTTGTTTCCTTATTTTTTTTTTCGGTTTTCAATAAAATTTTGCTTATGAGTATGATATTTATAGTGATAGTATGATAGTAAATGATATTTTCGTAATAACTATGCAACTTTTACGTTCTCTCTACGTTCGAATCAGTTTCGAGCAATAAGTCTGAATATTTAACAGCCAGACCAAATGAATCTTCCAGTCATGAGATGAGTAGGAGCAAATCACTTTATTGCAGTCAATACAACCCTATCCTAGAAGGCCTTTCAGAAGTAAGCTTTCTTAACAGCAAGACACCCGTCAGTTATCACGGACAAGTGCGAATTCACGTGGCAAATCTTTCACTTTTTATACCCCAAATTTACATATTTTATATTAAGTTCTCCTCCCTTTACATTCACTTTACATACACCAATAATTGTAAGTTTTTTTGGATATATTGTGGAACAGTTGATTGTCCTGTGTTATTCTTTGCTGAATTTCTTTGAGGCAGAGGGTGTTGTTCTGGACCACCATGTCAACAATGGCATGCTCTTGTTCAACTGAAAAAAGTCTTGTCCGTCCACCTGAATGTTTTCTAACTTCAATTTTGAAAAAGGTTTGGACACGTAGGAACATTTACTGTAGAGATCTAGACCTATGTCAAAAAAGAGTACATGGACTCTAATTGTAAAAGTAGAATGATATAGTTACTTACCGGTTTTCCCTCTGAAATGTATGGATAATTAAAGCCACTGTGGATCTGTTTATATTGGGCTGAACTCTCTGGCCAGCTTCTCTCAGTAAGAGACCATGATTTATGACATGGTCAGTAAGTGTGGCTCTGATTTCATTTGAGACACACATGTACTTTTGTGTTTTGAAACAAAAAAGACTTTTTTCCATCTTTTTTTCATCTTTTTTCATCTATTCGGAAAATATGATTTCCCATATTCATGAGCATAATTTCATTAAAAAACGTTAAAATGTGGAATAAGGAAAAAAATACATGGCAGTAAAAATCATGTTGATTGATGAACAACAAGGAAAAAAGAAAAATTGACGAGTTATAATATTTTGAAAAATATATGGCTTTATTTTTATAAAACATAGGATAGTTATTATTATAATTCATACACATAAGCATGATATATCACGTTTTTACAAAATGTATTATTGTTATGAAAATATGAATTTTTGTATTTCAAAGGTACATTTCAGAAAAAAAACATTATAAAGTGCAAAACTTCAGGTGACATGGCAAATAAACAAGTGCCATGGCAAATAAAATGTTGACAACAATATGAGTTTGTTAATAAAAATATATTATAAATATATGAATTTTTATTTTCATAAGTCAAGTCAAGTCAAGTCAAGTTTATTTTGTTATATGTTAGTTCTCACTCTCCAGTGTTCTCTATTGTTGGAAAATTTATGATCAAACTCTTGATGTCACCCAGATGAGGATGGGTTCTCCTTTTGAGTCTGGTTCCTCTCAAGGTTTCTTCCTCATAACATCTAAGGGAGTTTTTCCTTGCCACAGGCTTGCTCATCAGGGACAAAATCGCACCATTCACCATCACTGTTGATTTGTCTCAAAGCAGCTTTACACAAATCAACAGTGATGGTGAATGGTGCGATTTTGTCCCTGATGAGCAAGCC
>MU558442.1:0-33147 GCA_024362625.1 Silurus asotus | reverse complement strand
AAAAAATAAACTTGAAATCATGTGTGCCACAATTATTGGCACCCCTGATGTTAATACTTTGTACAACCTCCTTTTGCCAACAAGACAGCACTTAATCTCCTCCTATAACATTTCACAAGATTGGAGAACACAGAGAGAGGGATTTTTGACCATTCTTCTTTGCACAATCTTTCTAGATCATCCAGTGTCCTGGGTCCTCTCTTATGCACTCTTCTCTTTAGCTCGCCCCACAGGTTTTCGATTGGGTTGAGGTCTGGGGACTGAGATGGCCATGGGAGGACCTTGAGTTTGTGACTGCTGAACCACTTTTGTGTAGATTTTGCCACATGTTTTGGATCATTATCCTGCTGAAAGACCCAATGACGACCCATCTTCAGCTTTCTGGCAGAGGCCATCAGGTTTTTATTTAAAATATCCTGGTACTTCAAAGCGTTCATAATGCCATGCACCCTAACAAGGTTCCCAGGGCCTTTGGAAGAGAAACAGGCCCACAGCATCACAGATCCTCCACCATACTTCACGGTGGGCATGAGGTGCTTTTCGGCATACTCATTCGCCAGACCCACTTAGAGTGTTTGTTGCCAAAAAGCTCAATCTTAGTCTCATCTGACCAAAGCACACGATCCCAGTTGAAGTCCCAGTACCGCTTAGCAAACTCCAGACGTTTACGTTTGTGAGTGTTAGTGAGAAAAGGCTTTTTCCTTGCATGCCTCCCAAACAGCTTGTTGGCATGTAGAGAGCGTCTGATGGTTGTTTTGGAGACTCTGTGACCCCAAGATGCCACTCTTTGATGCAATTCTGTGACGGTGAGCTTGGGAAATTTTTTTACTTCTCTTACCATCCTCCTCACTGTGCGTTGTGGCAAGATAAACTTGGGACCTCTTCCAGCCTTGTTTGTCACTGTTCCAGTTGTTTTAAACTTCTTAATGATTCCTCTGACTGTAGATACCGGCAAGTTAAGGCGAGTGGCTATTTTCTTGTAGCTATTGCCTGACTTATGAAGGTCGACACACATCTGCCTTACTTGAATGGTGTGTTCTCTTGTCTTTGCCATGTTGACAAATGGGTAAGAGACTTAGGCCTCTGTGTCACATCACAGAAAAATATATATATATTTTAAAAAAAATTAATTTTTCAGAGGAATTGTTAGGGGTGCCAATAATTGTGGCACACATGATTTCAAGTTTGTTTGTTTTTTCTAAATGTGTGATTTTTTTTTTTTACCAAAAAAGTTATGTACTTAAATGAAAGGTTGGATTTTTCTCCTTTTTTGCATTTGGGTTCTATGTTGTTTAAAAAAAAAGGAGAATTTTTAGAAGTCCACGACCACATCTTAAACAGGGGTGCCAATAATTGTGGAGGGCACTGTATTTCCCCTCATTCCACTTTTTAACGGTTTCTGAATGAATTATGCTTATGAATATGAAAATTAATATTTCCTAACAGATTGAAAAAGCTGTATAAATTTTTGAAAAACCTCATGTTTTTGTCAAAACATTAAATGGCATGTAACAATTTTAGTTTTTTGTTTACGCATTGTATATTGTAACAGTTTTCTTTTTCATGAATTTTTCCAATGAAAATGCAAATTCATATATTTATAATAAACTTTTTTTCAAAACGTTATTTGTCGTGTCATGTGTTTCACTGACTTCTAGCACTTTTAATTTTTCTTCCTGAAATGTACCTTTGGAATATGAACATTTATATTTTCATAACAATAATCATTTTGTCAGTATTTCCGTTCACTTACTGCACTCATTTACATTTTTTTTTCATGACATTATGATTCTGAATATGAAAACTTGTATTTTTCCCATAACTATCATGCCTTTTCTGAAAAACTTATTTTTTTTTTAAAACAAATTTGTCATGTTACCCTCATCATACACTTTCTGCCATTGTTAACTCTTTTTTTATGAAATTATGGTGAAAAAAATTTTTTTTTTTTAAATAGTAAAATTCTTGTTAAATCTTGATTTGTCCTTACCTTTTTCGTTCCTGTATTCCTTTTAAAACATTTTTTTTGTAAAAATTTTGCTTATGAGTATGAAAATGTATATTTTCATAATAACTATTCTACTTTTTATGAGAACAAAGCCATCGATTTTACAAAACATAATTTCTCATGTAAATTTTTCTTTTTTTCATGTACTTATTGCCTTTTGTAACAGTTTTACTGTCATGTTTTTTCTCCTTAGTCCACTTTTGAACAGTTTTTTATGAAACTAGGCTTATGAATATGAGAATAATTTTTTTCTCAAGAAATAAATATGTAAAAAGTATAAAAAAAAGTCATATTTCTGTCATTTTAGTTTTTTTAATATATTGTACTTTTTATTTATTATTAATAATATAAAACAATATATAAACATAAATAATTTATCAAATTAATTTATACAAATTTATTTTTTTATTTTTATATATTTTTATTAACGATATATGTGAGATTTTCCAAAGCCAAACAATGAGTCAGTTCTTGTAACCATTGTTTAAAATGAGGGCCTCATTTTTCAAATGACGACCTAATGCAAGTTTTGCTTGTTCTTAACAGAAAATTACAATCTTATTAGAGCTAGTAAAGGTGCACGTTGCAGGGAAAATATTTAGTATACCGAGTTTAGGACATTTGGGAACATTTTGTTTCAACACCAGGCATTAAAAAATCTAAAACATTTTCCCAACATTCTCGTGTAGCAATTTAGGAGTGATGTATACTTATGTATAATCCATTTATATTGCAGAAGCTTGAATCTTGTATTAATTGTCTGTTTGGGCCTTTAGACAGATAGGCCTTTCATTGCACTTAGTGGAGATTAGTAAAAAGTTTCTTTCGGCTTTTCCCATTAGGGGTCGCCACAGCGGATCCTCCGCACGTTTGATTTGGCACATGTTTTACGCTGGATGCCCTGCACATGTTTTACGCTGGATGCCCTTCCTAACGCAACCCTCCCCAATTTATCCGGGCTTGGGACCGGCACCGAGAGTGGCTGGGGATGGTCCCCTGACCCGGGAATCGAACCCGGGTCGCAGCGGTGGGAACGCTGCGTCTTAACCACTAGACCACCAGGGGACCTTTAGTGGAGATCAGTAACTTTATTGTAATTGCATTGTACAGGTACACAGCAACAAAATGCAGTTTGACATCTGACAAGAGTGCAAAATGTAGCAATTGTGCAACAGTGCAGATATTAATGTTGCATATGTACAGTGAATAATATAAAGTCTATACTTGGTGATAGCTCTTTCGGGATGTGGAGACCGCTGTTTTCTGATAGCTGCTTGCAGTTCCTCCATAGCTAGTTTAGCATTAGCATCCGGCGGACTGTACACCGCAGTTGCAACAATGGCTGAGCATTCTCTCTGTAAATAAAAAGGTCTGCACTTAATCATCAAATACTCAAGATATACAGAGCAATAACTTTCAGTAACAGTAAAATCTGTGCACCATGACTTGTTCACATAAATGCACAGACCGCCACCTCTACACTTACCAGAGTCCTCTGCCGTCCTGTCCGCCTTAAAAAACACTGCGACCCCCGAGCTCAATGGGGCTGCTGGGAATGTTGTCGTTGAGCCATGTTTCAGTAAAATCATGACATCTGCCTTTATCCGCTTGTGATTTTATCTGGAGCAGCAGCTCATCCATTTTGTTTGCAAAAGACCATACATCGTCAAGGAAGATGCTTGGAATCGATGGTTGATGTGGGTTTAGCCCTGATGCCACCTCGCATCCCCCTCCTTTGGTAATGTTGTATCTTGTTAATAAAATTCCCAATTTAAAGATATTTGAAAAAATGTGTTTTAGGTAGATCAGCTGGCCTTTCTGATCAGCTTGCCTAGTCTCTTCCTAGCTGCAGTAGAGATGCTGATACCCCAGCAGACCCCACCATAGAATATGGCTGAAGGCACAACAGAGTCAAAAAAGGTCTTCAGTAGCTCTCTTTCCCTCCAAAAGACCTTAGCAGAAAGAGTCTGCTCTGCCCTTTCATATAAAAAAAAACTCAGTGTTGTCTGTCCAGTCCAGTTTCTTGTTTGGGTGAACACCCAGGTATTTGTAAGAGTCCACTGGATGTGGACAGAATATTGTGCAAAAGAACAAATCCCGAAATATGTGCAAAAACGGCATGTAAACATTTTGTTGTAATGATGAGTGTGAGTGGTACTGAATGATGGTTATGCAAAGTGTATGATGAGTGTTGAGTCCGGTTTGTACGAAGTGTATAAGTCCGGTTTGTGCTGATCAGTCTCACAGTTGTGTGCATGTGTGTCAATGTGTGTGTGTGTGTGTGTGTGTGTGTGTGTGTGTGTGTGTGTGTGTGTGTGTGTGTGAGTGAGAGAGAGAGTTCAGTTCAGATGTTTGTTGAGAAGCCTGATGGCTTGAGGAAAGAAACTGTTGCACAGTCTGGATGTGGCGGCCCGAATGTTTCGGAACCGCTTCCCTGATGGCAGGAGAGTGAAAAGTGTGTGTGACGGGTGTGTGGGGTCGTCCACAATGCTATTTGCTTTGTGGATGCAGCGTGTGGTGTAAATGTCCATGATAGAGGGAAGAGAGACTCCGATGATCTGTTTAGCCTTCCTCCTTATCCTCTGTAGGGTCTTGCAATCAGTTCCCAAACCAGGCAGTGATGCAGTTGCTCATGATGCTCTCAATGGTCCCTCTGTAGATCATGGTCAGGATGGGGGGAGGGAGATGAGTTTTCCTCAGCCTTCTCAGGAAGTAGGGACGCTGCTGGGCTTTTTTGGTAATGGAGCTGGTGTTGAGTGACCAGGTGAGATTATTCAGGTGCTCTTGATGATCTCCACTGAGGATCCATCGATGATCAGTGGAGGATGGTCACTTTGTGTTCTCCTGAAGACAACAACCATCTCTTTAGCCAGTGTTCAGAATAAGGGTTAGTCCAGAATCCATTGGCAAGTGGAGGTGCAGATACCCAGGTCACTGTGATCAGTACAGTGGAGAGGACTGTATTGAATGCAGAGGTAAAGTCAATAAACCACATTCTTATGTAGGTGTTGCTTTTATCTAGGTCCGTGAGGACTGAATAAAGGGCTGTGGAAACTGCATCCTCTGTTGACCTGTTCGGGCGATAGGCAAACTGGCATCCACTCGGCTAATTGTTGAATAGACGTCCGTTGTTGAGAGTAAAAGTAGGCTGTAAGCTGTAGAAGAGTCACTGGTTGAGCTGAAATGAGAAATGAGAAAATGAGAAAAAAGCGATTGAGTTCGTCTGGTTGGAAGCCACTGCTGGTTGGTTGAACTTTACATTTGTTGTCTGTGATGGTCTGGATCCCTTTCCACATGCATCTGGGGTCAGAGTTGTGGACGTGCTCTTCTATGTGGAGTTTGATTATGAGTTTTGCTCTCCTGATCCCTATTTTTCAGGTTGGCCCTGGTTCTATTGTAGTCCTCTTCGTTGGCAGATTTAAAAGCAGTATCTCTTGCTTTCAACAGGAGACAGACTTCAGAGTTCATCCACAGCTTCTGATTAGGTAGTGACATTGTCAATGCACATGTTCATATGGTTCAAAACAGATAAAGTTTAAATGTCCATGTGTTCGTGTGAGAATCCAGTGTGGCCTGTGAGGCAAACATGTCCCAGTCAGTATCCTGAAACTGTTGCTGTAGAGAAGCATACTGGGCATACTTTTACTGTCATCACAGCTGGTTTCACCCGTTTGATCAGTGGTGTGTATTTAGGTAGCATGAACAAAGAGAGGTGATCAAACTGACCCAAGTGGGGGAGGGGAATAGCCTTGTACGCCCCAAGGATGTTTGTGTACACCTGGTCCAGTGAAATTTTGGAAAAACAGATCTCAGGTTGGAGTTGTTGAAATCTCTAGCAACAACGATAGACTGCTGTTTGCTGATAGCTGCGTGCAATTCCTCCATAGCTAGTTTAGCATTAGCTTCTGGTAGAATGTACACCGCAGTCACAACAATGGCTGAGAATTCTCTCTGTAAATAAAAAGGTCTGCACTTAATCATCAAATACTCTAAATGAACAGAGCAATGACTATATCAAGTTATAAAGTCATAATAAATTAACATCAAAACAACAGCACGTATTTGGCAAAGCCTTCTACGTGCTGTCAAGAATGAATTTCTTAACCGCTTAAAAAATGCGATTCCGCAAGTCTCAGGCTTCTAGGACGAAGAAAAAGCGGTTTTTCTGAACAAGCGTATTTGTACAAACAGCATGCATTTGTCCATTATAATTTTACATGTTAATGATGAGATATAATATAATTTGTTATATTATATCTCATCATTAACATGTAAAATTGTAATGGACAAATGCATGCTGTTTGTACAAATACATTTGTCCTGACCAACATTTCCTGACCAAAAAAAGATATTTCTCATAAAAATATAATAGTTTCAAAAATATGACTTTTCATATTCATAATTATAATGTCATAAAAAGTGTAGAAAACTGCAAAAAGTGAATGAAAATGGGTTAAAAAGTTATAATTAATCAAAATCTTAACAACAGCACATATTTGGCAAAGCTGTCAAAGTGCTGTCAAGAATGAGTTTCTTAACCGCTGAAAACGCGATTCGGCAAGTCTCAGGCTTCTAGGACGAAGAGAAAGCGGTTTTTCGAACCAAGCGTATTTGTATAAGCAGCATGCATTTGCCCATGATTATTTTACATGTTTATGATGGGATTATAATATAACAAAACATTTCCTGACCAAAATATGATATTTCTCAGAAGAAATATTATAGTTTTTTCAAAGATATGAATTTTCATATTCCTAATCATAATTTCATAAAAAGTGTAGAAAACTGCAAAAAGTAATTTAAAATGTGTAAGAAAGTCATAATTTATCAAAATCGAAACAACAGCACATATTTGGCAAAGACTTCTACATGCTGTCAAGAATGAGTTTCTTAACCGCTGAAAATGCGATTCCGCAAGTCTCAGGCTAGTCTCTTCTAGGACGAAGAGAAAGCGTTTTTTCGGAACAAGCGTATTTGTACAAGCAGCATGCACTAACCCATGATAATTTTTCAAAAATATAAATCCTTAAATTGATAATCATAGTTTCATTAAAAAGTGTAGAAAACTGCAACAAGTGAATGAAAATGGGTTATAATGTCATAATTCATTAAAATCAAAACAACAACAACAACACATATTTGGCAAAGACTTCTACGTGCTGTCAAGAATGAGTTTCTTAACCGCTGAAAATCATTAAAATCATTAAATTCATTAAAATCGAAACAACAGTAATAATTCATATTTTTGTTATGAAAATATACTTTTTCCCATTCATAATCATAATAAAAAAATACATTAACCTTTACCGTAATAAGATGAGTAATTGTGTAACTGTAAATCATATGATCATGGAAAACCTATAAAAAAGTGCTATAAGTGTATAAAAAACAGAAAAAGTGACCACAAAGATATGACATTTTCATAAACAATTTGATCGTTACTAATGTAAATTTTTTTTTTGCACAAGGCAGCCTTTAATGAAAAAAATTTAATGTAAGCGAAAAAACATGATAATGATTTGAGCAAAAAATATATTTTTTAAATGAAAATATAATTAATTGGTAAAATATAAATGTTCCTATTGAAACATTTTTTTTCAATTATTGAATAATATCATTATTGAAAAACTGTTAAAAAGTGCAAAATTCAATGAAAACGTGAAATGTCAAATCAAGTATTTACAAGTTATATTCATAATCATCATTTTACAAAAAAAGTGCAATAAGTGAACTAAAACGTTTTAATTACAAACTATTTTAGACATAAATGACTTTTCTCATATAAATTATATACATTTTCATATTCAAATAAATAATTTAAAGAAAAATTCAAAAAAAAAAAAGTACAAAGATTCAATGAAACACGTCATATAACAATTCAAGTTTCTGCAAGTTATTGTGAAATTATATCATATTCATAAGCATCATTTAACTGTTGAAAGTGCAAAGATTCAAAGCAAAACGTGATGGCAATGGTTTGAAAAAAATCTGACTTTCGTTTATAAAATAAAATGTTTTTATTAAAATATTACATTTCATATTCATAAACATAATTTCCTTTATAAGAAATCGTTAACCTTTTCATAAAAATATGAGTAATTGTGAATATATAAATTTTTATAAGCTTTATTTAACTAAAAACTGTTAAAAGTGCAAAAAATCTATGCAAAATATAATGAAAATGTTTGAAAAAAAATTTTTGATTTTGAAATTTTTGAAACATTGATTGTTTTTGTTTAAATATTGTTCATAAATATAATTTCATAAGAAAAAGTTAACCGTTTTCATAAAAAATATGTTAATGTGAAAATATGAATTTTTAGATAAATTAAAAATATGAATTTATAGATAACTTAAAATAATTTCATTAAAAATTATTAAAATAAAGTGCTCAAAACATGACATGAAAAATTATGTTTTTCATAAAAATTGCTATTGTAAAAATATGAATATTTATAATTAAATGAAAAAGGTTGAAAAGTGCAATCCGTGAAGGAAAAACATTTACATGAGAAACCAGGGTTTGATAAAAATGTCATTTTGTATAACAAAATATGATAGTCATTATGAACATATTAATTCATATTTAGACGCATATATTCATGGAAAACCTTTAAAAAAAAGTGATATTAAGAAACAAAAAGGTGACCATACAAATCATGTTTGACAAAAATATGACATTTTCATTGAAAATGTGATATTGTGAAATTATGACTTTTCATAATCATAATCATCATTTAACAAAAAAACATTTTAAATTGCAAATGTTCATGGCAAAAACAGTTATGACAAACAATGGTTTGAAACAATATGACTTTCTTTTATTAAAAAAATTGTTTTTATTAAAATATTAAATTTCATATTCATAATCACAATTTATTATTATTTTTGTATTCTTTTTTTACCAAAATCTGAGTGTTTGTGAAAAAAAGGAATTTTTATATTCATAAGAATAATTTCATTAAAAACCATTAAAAAATGCAATACGTAAACGAAAAACTTTCACATCACAAACCATGGTTTAACAAAATTATGATGTTTTACATGAATATAAAATTTATTTGTAAAATATACATTTCCATATAGAGACGCATATTTTCATGGAAGGCTGTTGAAAAAAGAAAAAGTTTAAATAATTCATTAAAAAACATATGAGAAAGATGAGTTTTTTAAAGATGATTATGATATACTTGGGTAAAATAGGAATTTTCATATACAAGGAAAAATTTACCTAGAAACTGTAAAAAAAAAAAAGTTTTAAAAAAAATCAATAAAAAAGCGTTATATGACAAATCAAGTTTTTAAAATCTATAGTGAAAAATATGACTTTTCATATTTATTAGCATCAATTAACAAAAAATGTGAATTTTTATATTCATTAGAATAATTTCATGAAAACTGGAAAAAAAAAGTACAAAAATTCAATGAAAACATGATATGACCAATCGTTTTTAAAAGTTATTGTAAAATTTTGACTTTTTATTTTCATAAGCATTATTAACTAAAACCCATTGAAAGTACAAATATTCACTGCAAAATGTGATGACAAACAAAGGTTTGAAAAAAAATCTAACTTTCTTTTATAAAAAAGTTTTTAAAATGTTATTAAAATGTTACATGTTATACTCATAATTTTCACCTTTATTTGCATGAACCTGGTGGTATGGCTGCAGGGATTCTAGCCCAGGAACATGGTGACAAATTTTGCCCATATTTCTTTAAAAATCTTTAGACAACATAGCACAAGGGTTGCCCTCATGCATGCCTGCAGTGGCTGCTGATGGTCTGATGGGCCAGGATGCTGAGAAAACAGTGCTGTGACATCCTTTGATACTGTACACCTCACATCAGGTAACAGCTATTTCACATAACCTCAACACAAAAGATATGACAGCACGACGTAGATCTGGTTATGAAATCACGCTCTTGGCAACAGAAAACGTAACCATTAAGCCTTCTTTTCAGCCGCATTCAGCTGTAGTAACGCTGCGTGATCTGCTAGACTTGCTAGATTCTGCTAGACTTGTAGTTTTAAAGACACACAGGATTGCCTTAAACACATTGAACAAGAGGCCTCTTGTAGGCCCGATCTTTTAGATATGGCCCTGGAAGAGGGGGATTGCCTATATATAGATTAGGGGTCACCAGCCTTTCTGAAACTGAGAGCTACTTCTTGGGTACCAGTAATGTGAAGGGCTAACAGTTTGATAGACACAGTTTTCATTTTGATCTGAAATAACAAATTTGCTCAATTTACCTTTAAATATATGTTATTATTCATAATTAATAATATTTATCTTCGTGAAGACACTGATCATGTTAATGATTTTTCATAAGTATCAACAATGATTTAACAAAGTAGGAAACAGCTATTGTTTTAGAAAAGGGCCCATGTTGGTGACCCCTGATCTAGATAGATCGTGTTCAAAACCCTCTGTTGTGTATTTATGTGGATATGCGGTTGTAAGATTTCCTGATGAAATAGTTGAAGCTAAACCATTACCATACACATCTGCACAAGCTGCAGAGTTGGTCTCACTTGCAAGAGCATGTCAGTTGTCTGAAGATAAAGCACTATATACACTGATTCTAAGTATGCTTATGATGTTGTGCATGAAACATGGAAGCAAAGACACTTTAAAACAGCTGATGGAAAGCCTATAGCACATTTTAATCTCATAGGGGGCCTCTTAAATGCTGTTCATCTTCCTGCCAAAATGGCCATAGTTAAAACCTTAACAGAACATGCCGCAGGTGATTCAGAGGAAATTCGGGGAAACACGTTAGCGGATAAAGTAGCTAAGGAAGCAGCAAAACAACCAGTAGATTTGGACACAGTACAGACAAATCCTGAGATCACGATGATGACACATATCTCCAATATACCAGATATTGACCTAAAAAATACTTCAGAGTCAGAGGTAAAGGAGGACATAAAGTATTGGGCATCTAAACAATTTAAATCATATTCTGCTGGTATCATTAGAGATGTAGATGGAAAAATTGCTCTGCCTTAACTAGCTTTAATAGTGTTGGTGTAGCATTACAATGGGATGTCACACATTAGCACAGCTAAAGTAACACAGGCTATAAACTCATCATACTGTACTGCTGATGTAGCTAAAACAACCAAGCTAGTGTTAAATTCATGTTTGACTTGTGCCAAAACTAACATACATTGACCTGTACGACATGATGCGCTTACTTTTCCTAAACAACTGCGATCTTCATTACTTCTGCAGTTGTTACCCAATCATCCAATACCTCTATAACACCACCGAGCCCCTGTCTGACCTCTTCCCTGAACCTCACACCACACTCTTCTTCCTTCAGTTTCCACCATCTTATTCTTCTTTCAGTCCTCACCCTTCTACAGACCACCATCCAATGCTGTCTAGCTACACTGTCCCCCTTACAGTCTCCAATCTCCTTCAGGTTGCATCTCCTGCATAGAACATAGACCACCTGTGTGCACCTTCCTCCACTCTTATAGGTCACCCTATGATTATCCTTCTTCTTACAATATGTATTCACCACTGCCATTTCCATCCTTTTAGCAAAATCTACCACCATCTGCCCTTCTACATTCCTCTCCTTAAAACCATACCTACCCATCACCTCCTCATCACCTCTGTTCCCTTCACCTACATATGCGCATTAAAGTCTGCCCCAATCTCTAATCTTTCTTTCCTAGGTACACCATCTACCACTTCATTTAATTCACTCCAGAATCTTTCCTTCTCCTCTATCTCACAGGCGACTTGTGGAGCATAGGCACTGATGACATTTATCATCATCCCTTCAACTTCCAGCTTCATGTTCATCACCTTATCAGAAACTCTCTTCCCCTTCACTACACTCTTACTGTACTCTTCCTTCAGAATCAACCCTACTCCATTTCTCTTTCCATCCACACCATGATATACCAATTTAAACCCACCTCCAATGTTCCTGGCCTTACTCCCTTTCCACTTGGTCTCCTGAACACACAACATATCTACCTTTCTCCTGTCCATCATATCAGCTATCTCTCTCCCTTTACCATTCATAGTACCAACATTTAAAGTACCAACCTGAACCCCTTCTCTCCTACAATTCTCCTTTTTTCTGCTGTCTCTGTAGACGTCTTCCTCCTCTCCTTTTCTTCCTCCAGCCCACAGTAGCCTAATTTCCACCGGTATCCGGCAGTTGTTGTTAACCCGGGCCTCGACCGATCCGGTATGAAATTCTTATTCGTGATCCGCATATTCGATTTGACATGTTTTGCGCTGGATGCCCTTTCTAACGCAACCCTCCCCATTTATCTGAGCTTGGGACCGGCACTAAGGGTGCACTGGCTTGTACCTCCCTAATGGCTGGGTTTGCATCTTGTATATGCAAAACCTCATCAATCAGACTGCCTTGCTGCCTTAGGAGGAAACGCTCTCTTCAGCACTATAGATCTGACATCAGGTTTCTATAACATCCCCATGTCTGAAGAAGATAAAAAATACACTGCGTTTGCAACTCCAGTGGGCCTTCATGAGTATAATAGGATGCCACAGGGACTGTATAACAGTCCAACATCTTTTATGCGCATGATGCTGAGTATCTTTGGGGACTTGAATTTCAGTAGCCTGTTGTGTTATTTGGACAACTCATTGGTGTTTGCACCTGATGAGGAGGCAGCGTTGGAGAAGCTGGAGATAGTCTTTCAACGGTTGAGCGATTACAACCTCAAGTTAAGTCCAAAAAAGTGCCATTTCAAGCAAACATCTGTTAAATTTTTAGGTCACGTAATTGACAGGAATAGTGTATCTGTCGATCCTTCGAAGATTGAAGTCATAGCCAAATTGTCAAAAGAGGACTTCATGAAAGAGGATTAAGTCTGTTTTGGGCATGATTCTCTATTATTAGCATTTCATCCCAAGTTGTTCCTCAATAACCAAACCGTTGTTTTCTTTGACAGCTGGACAGAAAAGCAAGACAAAGATCAAAACTGGGATTAGGGCAGGCACTTATAGGAAGTTGAAATAAACTGACTGGACTACTGAGTGTGATGTGGCCCTTTCTAAACTAAAAGAGAGCTTATTGCAGAGCGTGGTTCTAGCACATCCTGATTTCTCTATTCCCTTAATTTTGTCAACTGATGCATCTCTAGATGGACTCGGGGCTGTGCTATCACAGATACCGGCTGGGGAGGAGAAAGCACGACCCATTGCATTCTCAAGCAAGACTCTAAGTAACTCTCAAAAGAGGTATCCAGCACATAAGCTTGAGTTTCTAGCCTTGAAGTGGAGTGTATGTAAAAAATTTAGCCATTGGTTAAAAAGACACATTTTCATGGTATGGACAGACAATAACCCACTCACTTATATACTAACTAAAGCTAAACTCGATGCTTGTGAACAACGCTGGGTATCAAAGCTTGCTGCTTACACTTTTGATCTTAAGCATGTTGCTGGGAGCAAGAACATTGTAGCTGATGCCTTGAGCCGTGATCCTTTTCTCAATAGTGAGTCATAGGCTTTTCACAGAGAGATAGGGCTTGCTACTTGCTGAAACGGACTGTGTTGATGGGGATGGGGTTTAGGACACTTTTCATTTGCAAGTTAACAGTCTCCATGTAACGCCCTTGGCTAATACAGTGTCTTACGATCATGATACAGTCAGAACCCTTTCAGGTCTTCATGATCAGTAGGAAAGGGTAACCGAGCTGAGGGCCATGCAGACAATCCAATCCATTCAGTATATGGTAGCGCCTGGGTGTGATACCATCTCAGCAATCCCTTTAGAGAAAATCAGGCAGGATCAAGAGTCAGATTTATCAATCTCGAAAGTGATTTCTTTTTTGGAATGGACGCTGGAAGTTTATCCCTTTTTTTAAGCAATGGGATAGGTTGAAATTGCAAAACGGAGTAACTACATCTCGAAAGATTCGTTAAGCAATCACAAAAGGTTCCAACTTGTAATTCCATCAAGTCTTAGGGCTAAAGCTTTAAACGGTGTAAATGATCTTGTTGGACATCAGGGACAGTCAGGAACCCTCCAGTTAGTGACAATGTTTTTATTGGCCTAGGATGGAGTATGATATAAGGAGTATGTCAAGTATTTTGAGAGGTGTGTATTGGCCAAAACACCAGAGCCATCTGCTCCAGCCCCTCTTGAGAGCATTAAGACTTCAGTACAGATGGAGTTGGTGTGTTTGGATTTTTGGTGTGCTGAGGATAGCAAGCAACGATCCGTGGATGTATTAGTTGTTACTGATTATTTTACTAAGTTGGCTCATGCTTTTCCGTGCGCAAACCAAAAAGCGAAACAGATAGCCAAAAAGTTGTGTAATGAAAAAGATTTCATGAAATACCATGGTATGACTTTTCACATAACGAAATATGATATTTTCATATTCAGAAGCATATGTTCACGGAAAACTTTTAAATAGTTGCCATTAAGAAACAAAAAATTAAAAAGTGAGCATACAAATCATATTTTGAAATGAATTGGGAACTTATAAATTCTCATATTCGTCAGAATTATTTCATTAAATATTCATAAAAAATGCAAAAATTCAATGAAAAACGTGATATGATAAACAATGGTTTGAAAATAATTACTTTTTTTAAATATAAGATGTAATGTTTTTATTAAAATATATAATTTCTTATTCATAAACATAATTTTATAAAAAAAAAAACACATTAACCTTTACCATAAAAATATGAGTAATTGTGAAAATATAAAACATGATTTTGGAAAACCGTTAAAAAAAGAGTGCCATAAGTGAATGAAAAACAAAAAAGTGATAATGTAGTTCATGTTTTGACAAAAATATGACTTTTACATAAAGAAAATTATAGTTATTGTGAAAATATACATTTCCATAATTATAACCATAATTTAATAGAAAATAAAGTGCCATATGTAAGCAAAAAACTTACATGAAAAACTTAAAAATAAAAATGAGATTAATTGGTAAAATATACATTTTCATATTCATACTAATAATTTCATGAAAAACTGTTAATAAATAACTTGATATGATATTTGACAAGTTATTGTGAAAAATTTGAATTTTAATATTCATAAGCATCATCAACTAAAAAGTACAAAAATGCAATGCAAAATGTGATGACAAATGGTTTGAAAAAAAGTTTTTTTTTTTTTAAATAACAATAATTTTTTTCATATTACATTTCATAATTAATTTCATAAAAAAAACACGTTAACCTTTATCATAAAAAATTAGTTGTAAAAATATGAATTTTCTGATTTATAGGCATTATTTTATCTAAAAGAAAACGCTAAAAAGTGCAAGACTTAAACTAAAATAATACATGACAAACGGTAGTTTGAAAACAATATATTTTTTTGATAAAAAAAATATGATTATTATTGGGAAAAAAAAACGTTCAAATCTGCAATAAGTAAATGAAAAAGACAAGACAAAAAAGGACAAAAATATGCCCCTTTTCATAAAAAAAATCATAAGCATTTTAAAAATAAACTTAATAAATTTATATTACATAAAAGAAAAAAAGATAAACCTAACGTTTTGACAAAAATAAGACAATTTTTCATAAAAAGATAACTATTATTTTTAAAACATGATTTTTGATATTTAGAAGAATAATTTAATTGAAAATCATTAAATATTGTGAGCAATAAACTGACGAAAATTATTATTTTTTAGATTTTTTTTCATACATAAAACTGAGTTTGACAGTTACAATCATAATCATAATTTAATAAAAATTGTAGAAAACTGAAAAAAAAATTGAAAACATTGTACATGTTTATGATGAGATATAATATACACAAAACATTTCCTGACCAAAAAATGATATTTCTCACAAAAATATTATAGATTTTTTCAAAGATATGAATTTTCATATTTAAAATCATAATGTAATAAAAAGTGTAGAAAACTGCAATAAGTGAATGAAAATCGGTTTAAAAGTCATAATTCATCAAAATCAAAACAACAACACATATTTGGCAAAGCTGTCTAAGTGCAGTTAAGAATGAGTTTCTTAACCGCTGAGTCTCAGGACGAAGAGAAAGTGGTTTTTCGAACCGAGCCTATTTGTACATGCAGCATGCATTTGCCCATGATAATTTTACATGTTAATGATGAGATATAATAAAACAAAACATTTCCTGACCAAAATATGATATTGCTTACAAAAATATTAAACTTATTTCACAAATATGAATTTTCTTATTCATAATCATAATTTCATAAAAACTGTAGAAAACTGCAAAAGGTGATTTAAAATGTGTTATAAAGTCATAATTCATCAAAATCGAAACAACAGCACATATTTGGTAAATCCTTCTACATGCTGTCAAGAATGAGTTTCTTAACCGCTGAAAACGCAATTCCGCAAGTCTCAGGCTTCTAGGACGAAGAGAAAGCTGTTTTTTGGAACAAGCTTATTTGTACAAGCAGCATGCATTTGTCCATGAAAATTTTACATGTTTATGATGAGAATATAATATAAAAAACCATTTCCAGATCAAAATTGATATTTCTCAAAAATATATTAGTTATTTTATAAAATTAAATCTTTTTATTAAAATATTACAATACATATTCATAAACAATTTCATCTATAAGAAATCGTTAACCTTTTCATAAAAATATGAGTAATTGTGAATATAAGAATTTTCATAAGCATTATTTAACTAAAAACTGTTAAAAGTGTAAAAAATCTATGCAAAATGTAATAAAAATGTTTGAAAAAAAAATACAACAATGATTGTTTTTATTTAAATAATGTTCGTAAATAAAAAGTCATAAGAAAAGGTTAACATTAAAAATATGTTAATGTGAAAATATGAATTTATAGATACCTTAAAATAATTTAATTAAAAATCATTAAAATAAAGTGCTCAAAACGGTTACATGAAAAATTGTTTTTCATAAAAATTGCTATTGTAAAAATATGAATATTCATAATTAAATAAAAAAGGTTAAAAAGTGCAATCCGTAAACGAAAAACATTTACATGAGAAACCAGGATTTGATAAAAATGTCATTTTGCATAACAAAATATGATAGTCATTATGAACATATGAATTCATATTTAGACGCATATATTCACAGAAAACCTTTTAAAAAAGTGATATTAAGAAACAAAAAGGTGACCATACAAATCATGTTTGACAAAAATATGACATTTTCATTGAAAATGTGATATTGTGAAATTATGACTTTTCATAATCATAATCATCATTTAACAAAAAAACATTTAAAATTGCAAATGTTCATGGCAAAAACTGTTATGACAAACAATGATTTGAAACAAATCTGACTTTCTTTTATTTAAAAAATTTGTTTTTATTAAAATATAAAGTTTCATATTCATAATCACAATTTTTTATAAAAATATATATTTTTTTTTCATCAAAAAAGAGGGTTTGTGAAAATATGAATTTTTATATTCATAAGCATAATTTCATTAAAAACCATTAAAAAGTGCAATACATAAACACATCACAAACCATGGTATAACAAAATGATGACGTTTTACATGAATATTAAATTTATTTGTAAAATATACATTTCCATATACAGAAGCATATTTTCATGGAAGGCTGTTAAAAAAAGTGCAATAAGTAAACAAAAAAGGTTTCATTATAACCTTGTTTGGCAAAAATAAGATTTTTTTCATATGAATGTGAAATAAATTGGTAAAATGGTCATTTGTTTATACAAAGGAAAATTTTAATGAAAAAGCTGTTAAAAAAAAAAAAGAAAAAAAAAAAGAAAATTGAAACAATTCATTAAAAAACATGACATGACAAATCGTTTTTACAAATTTATTGTGAAAAATGTTTGGCAAAAAAATGAGTTTTTTTTATATGATTATGATATACTTGGGTAAAATAGAAATTTTCATATACAAGAAAAAATTCACTAGAAACTGTAAAAAAAAAATTGTTTTATGAAACTGTTTTATGAAAAAATTCAATAAAAAAGCATTATATGACAAATCAAGTTTTCAACATCTATAGTGAAATTATGACTTTTTATATTTATTAGCATCAATTAACAGAAAAATTTGAATTTTTATACTCATTAGAATAATTTCATGAAAACTGTAAAAAAAAGCAAAAATTCAATGAAAAACATGATATGACAAATCGTTTTTAAAAGTTATTGTAAAATGTTGACTTTTTATATTCATAAGCATTATTAACCAAAAACCATTGAAAGTACAAATATTCACTGCAAAATTTGATGACAAACAATGGTTTGAAAAAATCTGACTATCTTAAAAAAAAAAGTTTTTAAAAATGTTTTTATTAAAATATAAAATTTTATACTCATAATTTTCACCTTTATTTGCATGAACCTGGTGGTATAGCTGCAGGGATTCTAGCCCAGGAACATGGTGACAAATTTTGCCCAGATTTCTTTCCAAATCTTTAGACAACATAGCACAAGGGTTGCCCTCATGCATGCCTGCAGTGGCTGCTGATGGTCTGATGGTCCGGGATGCTGAGAAAACAGTGCTGTGACATCCTTTGATACTGTACACCTCACATCAGGTAACAGCTATTTCACTTAACCTCAACACAAAAGATATGACAGCACGACGTAGATCTGGTTAAGAAATCACGCTCTTGGCAACAGAAAACGTAACCATTAAGCCTTCTTCTCAGCCGCATTCAGCTGTAGTAACGCTGCGTGATCTGCTAGACTTGCTAGACTCTGCTAGACTTGTGGTTTTAAAACCACACAGGATTGCCTTAAACACATTGAACAAGAGACCTCTTGTAGGCCGATCTTTTAGATATTCATCAAAATCGAAACAACAACACATATTTGGCAAATGAAATATGAATTTTCTGATTTATAAGCATTATTTATGTAAAAAAAAAAATGCTAAAAAGTGCAAGACTTAAACGAAGAATTATACATGACAAACGGTAGTTTGAAAACTATATCTTTTTTTATAAAAAATATGATTATTATTGGGACAAAAGGAATTTTCATATTCATAACCAAATTTTCATTAAAAAACGTTCAAATCTGCGATAAGTAAGCGAATAATGCAAGACAAAAAAAAGGACAAAAATATGCCTCTTTTCATTAAAAAAAAATCATAAGCATTATAAAAATAAACGTAATAAATGTATATTACATAAAAGAAAAACATGTTTTGACAAAAATAAGACAATTTTTCATAAAAAGATAACCATTATTTTTAAAACATGATTTTTGATATTTAGAAGAATAATTTAATTGAAAATCATCAAATATTGTGAACAATAAACTGACGAAACATTTTTTTTTTAGATGTTTGACAGTTATGATCATAATGATAATTTCATAAAAGTTGTAGAAAACTGCACAAAGTGTATAAAAATGTGTTATGAAGTCAAAATTCATTAAAATCGAAACAACAGCACATATTTGGCAAAGCCTTTTACGTGCTGCCAAGAATGAGTTTTTTAACCGCTGAAAACGCGATTCCGCAAGAAAAAGCGGTTTTTCAAAACAAGCGTATTTATCCAAGCAACATGCACTTGTCCATGATAATTTTACATGTTTACAAGGAAATATAATATAACACAACATTTCTTCACCAAAATATGATATTTCTCATGAAAATAGTTTAGTGATTTCAAAATATGAATTTTCATAATCATAAATTCATAAAAATTTTAGAAAACTGCAATAAGTGTATGAAAATGTGTTATTAAGTTAAAATAATTTAAAATCGACACAACAGCACATATTTGGCAAAGCCTTTAAAGGCGCTGCCAAGAATGAGTTTCTTTACCGCTGCGAACGCAATTCCGCAAGTCTCAGGCTTCTAGGACAAAGAGAAAGCGGTTTTTCGAACCATGCGTATTTGTAATGGCAGCATGCACTTACCCTTAATAATTGTACATTTTTATGATGAGATATAATATAACAAAACATTTCCTGACCAAAATATGATAGTTCTTACAAAAATATTAAAGTTATTTCAATAATATGAATTTTAATATTTATAATCATAATTTCATAAAAATTGTAGAAAACTGCAAAAAGTTAATGAAAATGGGTTATAATGTCATAATTCATTAAAATCGAAACAAAAGCACATATTTAGCAAATAATTCTACGTGCTGTCAAGAATGAGTTTCTTAACCGCTGAAAACGCGATTCCGCAAGTCTCAGGCTTCTAGGACGAAGAGAAAGCGGTTTTTCGGAACAAGCGTATTTTTTACAAGCAGTATGCTTGTGCCCATTATAATTTTACATGTTAATGATGAGATATAATATAACAAAATTTTTCCTGACAAAAAGTGATATTTCTCAAAAAATATAATAGTTATTTCAGAAATATGAATATTCATAATCATAATGTCATATTTAGTGTAGAAAACTGCAACAAGTGAATGAAAATGGGTTAAAAAGTCATAATTCATTAAAATCTAAACAACAACACATATTTGGCAAAGCCTTCTACATGCTGTCAAGAATGAGTTTCTTAATCGCTGAAAACGCGATTTCGCAAGTCTCAGGCTTCTAGGACAAAGAGAAAGTGGTTTTTCGAAACAAGCGTATTTGTACAAGCAGCATGCACTTATCCATGATAATTTTGCATGTTTATGATGAGATATGATATAACAATATTGTAGTTTTTTCAAAACTATTAATTTTCATATTGATAATCATAATTTCATTAAAAAGTGTAAAAAAAACTTCAACAAGTGAATGAAAATGAAAATATTCATTAAAATCGAAACAACAGTACATATTTGGCAAAGCCATCTACGTGCTGTCAAGAATGAATTTCTTAACAGCTGGAAATCATTTAAATCAATAAAATCATTAAAATCAAAACAACAGTAATAATTCATATTTGTTTAATGAAAATATAACATTTCCAAAATATAAAAAAAAAATACATTAACCTTTACCGTAATAAGATGAGTAATTGTGTAACTGTAAATCATATGAGCATGGAAAACCTTTTAAACAGTGCTCATTTTTAAATAAGTGACTAAGAAAAACAGAAAAAGTGACCACAAAGATATGACATTTTCATAAACAATTTGATCGTTATTAATGTGTATTTTTATTTTTTTTTTTGCATAAGGCAGCCTTTAATGAAAAAACATTAATGTAAGCGAAAAAACATGATAATGATTTGAGCAAAAAAATATACGTAAATATACATAATCATTTGGTCAAATATAAATGTATCTATTCATCAGCATAATAATTGAAAAAAATCTTTTTTATTATTGAATTATATCATTATTGAAAAACTGTTAAAAAGTGCAAAATTCAATGAAAACGTGAAATGTCAAATCAAGTATTTACAAGTTATATTCATAAGCATCATATTCAAAGAAATAATTTAAAGGAAAAATGCAAAAAAAAAGTACAAACATGCAATGAAACACGTCATATAACAATTCAAGTTTCTGCAAGTTATTGTGAAATTATATCATATTCATAAGCATCATTTAACTGTTGAAAGTGCAAAGATTCAACGCAAAACGTGATGGCAATTGTTTGAACAAAATCTGACTTTTGTTTATAAAATAATTTTTTTTATTAAAATATTACATTTCATATTCATAAACAATTTCATTTATAAGAAATCGTTAACCTTTTCATAAAAATATGAGTAATTGTGAATATAATAATTTTTATAAGCATCATTTAACTAAAACTGTTAAAAGTGCAAAAAATCTATGCAAAATGTAATGAAAATGTTTGAAAAAAATACAACAATGAATGTTTTTATTTAAATAATGGTAATAAATAAAATGTCATAAGAAAAGGTTAACATAAAAAATATGTTAATGTAAAAATATGAATTTATAGATACCCTAAAATAATTTCATTAAAAATTATTAAAATAAAGTGCTCAAAACGGTGACATGAAAAATAGTTTTTCATAAAAATTGCTACTGTAAAAATATGAATATTCATAATTAAATGAAAAAGGTTGAAAAGTGCAATCCGTGAACGAAAAACATTTACATGAGGAACCAGGATTTGATAAAAATGTAATTTTGCAAAACAAAATATGATAGTCATTATGAACACATGAATTTTGATATTTAGACGAATATGTTCACGGAAAACCTTTAAAAAAAGTGATATTAAGAAACAAAAAGGTGACCATACAAATCTTGTTTGACAAAAATATGACATTTTCATTGAAAATGTGATATTGTGAAATTATGACTTTTCATAATCATAATCATCATTTAACAAAAAAACATTTAAAATTGCAAATGTTCATTGCAAAAACTGTTATAACAGACAATGGTTTGAAACAAATGTGACTTTCTTTTATTGAAAAAAATTGTTTTTATTAAAATATAAAATTTCATATTCATAATCAATTTTTTCTAAAAATATATTTATATTTTTTTTTATCAAAATATGAGTGTTTGTGAAAATGTGAATTTTTATATTCATAAGCATAATTTCATTAAAAACCATTAACAAGTGCAATACATAAACGAAAACAAACCATGGTTTAACAAAATTATGACGTTTTACATTAATATTAAATTTATTTGTAAAATATATATTTCCATATACAGAAGCATATTTTCATGGTAGGCTGTTAAAAAAAGTGCAATAAGTAAACAAAAAAGGTTTCATTATAACCTTGTTTGGCAAAAATAAGAATTTTTTCATATGAATGTGAAATAAATTGGTAAAATGGTCATTTGTTTATCCAAAGGAAAATTTTTAATGAAAAAGCTGTTAAAAAAAAAAGAAAAAAAAAAGTTGAAACAATTCATTAAAAAACATGACATGACAAATCGTTTTTACAAATTTATTGTGAAAAATGTTTGGCAAAAAGATGTTTTTTTAATATGATTATGATATACTTGGGTAAAATAGAAATTTTTTTATATACAAGAAAAAATGTAACTAGAAACTGTAAAAAAATTGATGAGAAAATTCAATAAAAAAGCGTTATATGACAAATCAAGTTTTTAACATCTATAGTGAAAATATGACTTTTCATATTTATTAGCATCAATTAACAAAAATCTAATGAACTCATTTCTAATCTTGTCCATCCTCGTCACTCCCAACAAAAACCTCAACATCTTCAGCTCTGCTACCTCCAGCTCCACCTCCTGTCTTTTACTCAATGCCACTGTCTCTAAACCATACAACATCGCAGGTCTCACCACAGTCCTATAAACTTTTCCTTTAAATTTTGCAGATACCCTACTATCACAAATCACTCCTGTCACTCTTCACCCACTCCACCCTGTCTGCACTCTTTTCTAAACTTCTCTAACACACTCTCCATTACCTTGCACTGTTGACCCCAGGTACCTGAATTCCTCCACCTTCTGAAGCTCTTCTCCCTGCAACCGCACAACTCCACTGCCCTCCCTCTCATTCACACACATGTATTCTGTCTTACTTCTACTGAGTTTCATTCCCCTTCTCTCCAGCGCATATCTCCACCTCTCCAGGCTCTTCTCAACCTGCTCCCTACTCTCACAACTAATCACAATATCATCTGCAAACATCATAGTCCAGGGAGACTCCTGTCTGACCTCGTCCGTCAACCTGTCCATCACCACTGCAAACAGGAAAGGGCTCAGGGCCGATCCTTGATGCAGTCCAACCTTCACTCTAAACCAGTCTGTCGTACCTACTGCACACTTCATTGCCGTCACACTGTCCTCATACATGTCCTGTACCACCCTCACATACTTCTCTGACACACCTGACTTCCTCATACAATACCACAACTTCTCTCTTGGCACTCTGTCGTACGCTTTCTCTAAATCCACAAATACACAATGCAATTCATTCTGTCCTTCTCTGTACTTCTCCATCAACATCCTCAAAGTAAATAAGTCATACGTGGTGCTCCTCCTCAGCATGAAACCATACTGTTGCTCACAGATGGTCACTTCTTTTCTCAGCCTGGCTTCCACTTCTATTTCCCATAACTTCATGGTGTGACTGATCAACGTAATTCCCCTGTAGTTACTGCGGCTCTGCACATCTCCCTTATTCTTAAAGCTCGGTACAAGCACACTCCTTCTCCATTCCTCAGGCATCCTCCCACCTTCCAGAATTGTGATAAACTATCTGGTTAAAAACTGCACTTCCATCTCTCCTAAACATCTCCATGCTTCTACAGGTATGTCATCTGGTCCAACCGACTTTTCACTCTTCGTCCTCTTAATCGCTGCTCTCACTTCCTCCTTACTAATCTTATCCACATCCTGCTTCACCAACTCCACATCATCCAACCTTCTCTCTCTGTGATTTTCCTCATTCATCACCTGCTTGAAATTCTCCCTTCACCTTCTCACAACACTCTCCTCACTAGTCAACACATTTCCATCTTCATCCTTTATTGCTCTAACTTGCAGTGCATCCTTTCCAGCTCGGTCTGTTGGATCTCAGAGTCCCATCTGAGACCAAACACCTCAGGAGTGCTCCAAGTTTCCCGTATTACCAATCAGATCTCACAAAACTCGGTTAGAACTCCCAATAAAAGGCCAAGAGGCTTGGATGAGAAGGACAGCAAAATACAAGCTTATTTCTTTTCTCTGCAGAGAAGATCAACCACAAAAAGAAGCGATCCAAAGACAGAACCGTTACAGAACAATAGATGCTTGCAAGCGCTTCAAAAAGGAAAGTCCCACAAACCCTGGTGGGCAAAATCACCTAAGGTGATTTCCACCCGAAGACTTACGTAGTTTCCAAAAATATGAGCTCACCCAAAAATGAAAGTGAAATCCTGAAATAGAAGTCTTCAGACCGGTCTTGAAGGTACTTCCAATAGCAAGAAGATTTGCACTGCACTGCTCTCCAAAAAGAATTGCTTACCAACAAACAAGTGCCCAGACTGCTGAGATCGCCTACTATTTATTTGCAGGCGCCTCTAGGGGCCTTTTCTCTTGATTTACATAATTCTAGTTCAAATCCTATTATTTCCATGCTACTGGTTTTTTAGGCCCTTCCCATTAATTACTAGTCATCACGTGTTTTTTTTCCAAATCCCATTATTTCTGGTTCTTCCCGGTTCCTCCCTTTCCTGTCATCATTTCCCACGTGATCTTCTTCTTCTTTATATCCCATGATTTTCGGGCCTTTTTGGGGCTTTATTTTTTAAAAGTCACTCTTTCTTTCTTAATCTGACCTCGGCACTCGCTAGAGCAACATCATTTGTTTTGTTCCTCAATTCCCTTGGATTATTTCTTGTTTTCTTATTCTCGATTATGCGTAAGTCTCTTCTTTATTTTATTCCTATTTCTTATAGTTAAATATTCTCCCTTGAACCTTATTTGATGCTCGTATGCGCTTTTTGTGCTGCTAAAGTGATTAGTTGATTATATTGCTGTGCTTTTTCTTATGCCTTGCTATGCATTAGCTCAGCACCTAGTGTGCTGAAGTGGTTTTCTTCCTACTTATTTACCACCAGGCTATTCATTGACCTTTGCCCTTTTTATTCTCTCATGTGTTGTAGCTCGTTGTAAGACTACCAGGCGCAAGTCCTTCATCTCACGCCCTTACCCAAGGGCTTGTCTTCCTCCCTATTGCCACTTCCAGATCAGTCGCGGGCTTGATGACTTGGACAACTATTTGGTCAATCCTACTGATGACCCTGTTTTTCCAGATACTTCCTCTTCTACCCACACCCCTCCTTCTACCATGGATGTGGGCACTCAGACTGACCCTGTGGTGATTCGTCCTGCTGGTTCTGCTCCTGATGATTCTGACACGGATACTGCACCTTGTTCTGGGCCTTCTTCTCCAACCCCTCTTCCTGGTTCTCCATCCTATTCTCCTACTTCCCCTCGCAGCCCTTCCCCTGGGCCTTCTTCACCTGCCAGTGTCGTCATGATTGAGCCTGACCAAGCACCTTCTGCTGATCGGTCTCCTTTTGAGACTCCTTTCCCCTACAAGTTTCTTGAATCCTCTGGCTCTTATCTCCCCGTCTGTAATTGCTTTCCCCTGAGTACCTGTCCTCACATGGATTACTCTGGGCACAATGAATAAACATGGTGTTTTTTTTCTAACTGGTCTCTTGTTGTGGTTATTTTGGGCAAGCTGAATAAGCTGGTTCAAGCTAAGTTTTAAGGTTTTATCCTGATAAGCAGGTAAATTAATTAAATCCTATATTCTCTTCCCACTAAAAAAGGTGATTAAACACTGATTAACAAAAAGACTACCTTATAACTACTGTTAAGTATATGCTGACTGTTATGATGCCAATCAAAAATTCCACAGGTCCCTGTGCCTGGCCAATTCTTTTCTCCTCTCTTAGTGTCCAACCTCTCATTCAGCTCCTCATATGCATTTTCCTTGGCTTTTGCCACATCCCTCTTTACCTGCTGCCGCATTTCCTTGTGCTCCTGCCTACTTTCTTCATCACTCTGTCGATCCCACTTCTGTTTTGCCAACCTCTTTCTCCCTATGCTCTCCTGCACTTCCTCATTCCACCACCATGTCACTTTGTCTTCCTTTCTATTTCCAGATGTCACACCAAGTACCTTCCAAGCTGCTATCCTCATCACTCATGCAGTTGTTACCCAATTATCCAATTCCGCTTCACCACCAACGAGCCCGTGTCCGACCTCTTCCCTGAACCTCACACTACACTCTTCCTCATTCAGTTTCCACCATCTTATTCTTCTTTCAGTCCTCACCCTCCTCCTCTTCTTCTTTGCCAACAAAACCCTCCTACAGACCACCATCCAATGCTGTCTAGCTACACTGTCCCCCGCCAACACCTTACAGTCTCCAATCTCCTTCAGGTTGCATCTCCTGCATAGAACATAGTCCACCTGTGTGCACCTTCCTCCACTCTTGTAGGTCACCCTATGATCAGCCTTCTTCTTAAAATATGTATTCACCGCTGCCATTTCCATCCTTTTAGCAAAATCTACCACCATCTGCACTTCTACATTCCTCTCCTTAAAACCATACCTACCCATCACCTCCTCATCACCTCTGTTCCCTTCACCTACATATGCCCATTAAAGTCTGCCCCAATCACTAATCTTTCTTTCCTAGGTACACCATCTACCATTTCATCTAATTCACTACAGAATCTTTCCTTCTCCTCTATCTCACAGGCGACTTGTGGAGCATAGGCACTGATGACATTTATCATCATCCCTTCAACTTCCAGCTTCATGTTCATCACCCTATCAGAAACTCTCTTCACCTCCACTACACTCTTACTGTACTCTTCCTTCAGAATCACACCTACACCATTTCTATTTCCATCCACACCATGATAGAACAGTTTATACCCACCTCCAATGTTCCTGGCTTTACTCCCTTTCCACTTGGTCTCCTGAACACACAACATATCTACCTTTCATATCGTCATATCAGCTATCTCTCTCCCTTTACCATTCATAGTACCAACATTTAAAGTACCACCCCAAACCTCTTCTCTCCTACACTTCTCCTTTTCCTGCTGTCTCTGTAGACGTCTTCCTCCTCTCGTTCTCTTCCTTCGGCCAACAGTAGCCTAATTTCCACTGGTATCCTGTTGGCTAACGATACCTGTGGCGGTTGTTGTTAACCAGGGCCTCGACCGATCCGGTATGAAATTATTTTTTTTGATCCGCATATTCGATTTGACATGTTTTACGCTGGATGCCCTTTCTAACGCAACCCTCCCCATTTATCTGAGCTTGGGACCGGCACTAAGGGTGCACTGGCTTGTACCTCCCTAATGGCTGGGTTTGCATCTTGTATATGCAAACCCTCATCAATCAGACTGCCTTGCAGCCTTAGGAGGAAACGCTCTCTTCAGCACTATAGATCTGACATCAGGTTTCTATAACATCCCCATGTCGGAAGAAGATAAAAAATACACTGCGTTGGCAACTCCAGTGGGCCTTCGTGAGTATAATAGGATGCCACAGGGACTGTGTAACAGTCCAGCATCTTTTATGCGCATGATGCTGAGTATCTTTGGGGACTTGAATTTCAGTAGCCTGTTGTGTTATTTGGACGACTTATTGGTGTTTGCACCTGATGAGCAGGCAGCGTTGGAGAAGCTAGAGGTTCAGGGATTACAACCTCAAATTAAGTCCAAAAAAGTGCTATTTCAAGCAAACATCTGTAAAAATTTTAGGTCATGTAATTGACGGGAATAGTGTATCTGTCGATCCTTTGAAGGTTGAAGCCATAGCCAAATTGTCAAAAGAGGACTTCATTGAAGAGGATTAAGTCTGTTTTGGGCATGATTCTCTATTATCGGCATTTCATCCCAAGATGTTCCTCAATAACCAAACCGTTGTTTTCTTTGACAGCTGGACAGAAAAGAAAGACAAAGATCAAAACTGGGATTAGGGCAGGCACTTATAGGAAGTTGAAATCAACTGACTGGACTACTGAGTGTGACGTGGCCCTTTCTAAACAGAAAGAGAGCTTATTGCAGAGCATTGTTCTAGCACATCTTCCGTTAATTTTGTCAACTGATGCATCAGCAGAGAGCTGATTGGAATGGACGCTGGAACTTTGTCTATTTTTAAGCAATGGGATAGGTTGAAATTGCAAAACGGAGTAGTTAATCTCGAAAGATTCGTTAAGCAATCATAGAAGGTTCCAACTTGTAATTCCATCAAGTCTTAGGGTTAAGGCTTGAAACGGTGTAAATGATCTTGTTGGACATCAGGGACAGTCAGGAACCCTCCAGTTAGCTCGACAATCCTTTTATTGGCCTAGGATGGAGTATGATATTAGGGCGAATGTCAAGTATTGTCAGAGGTGTGTATCGCCCAAAACACCAGAGCCATCTGCTCTAGCCCCTCTTGAGAGCATTAAGACTTCAGTACCGACGGAGTTGGTGTGTTCAGATTTTTGGTGTGCTGAGGATAGCAAGCAACGATCCGTGGATGTATTAGTTGTTACTGATCATTTTACTAAGTTGGCTCATGCTTTTCATGCTTGGGACGGTCTCTCCTCAACACCTTGGGTAGTTCCATGTAATTCCGGAGTAGAACGGGTGCTTTGAGGACGGATTGGACTGTAGTTGGTGTCGGCGGTCTGCTGCACTGACTCGGGAGTGCAGTTTGCTTTTGAGCATCATCACTGCACCCTGCAACTTTGTATATCTGCTTCAAATGGATATTTGGTGCAAACCCAGATGAGGTTAGGTTCCCTCTTGAGTCTGGTTCCTCTCAAGGTTTCTTCCTTATGCCATCTCGGGGAGTTTTTCCTTGCCACAGTTGCTCATCAGGGACAAACATACTTACAAAGAACATATTTAAATTTAATCACCACATTATCTGTGTAAAGCTGCTTTGAGACAATGTTCATTGTTAAAAGCGCTATACAAATAAAAATGAATTGAATTGAATTGAATTTTCCGTGCGCAAACCAGAAAGCGAAACAGATAGCCAAAAAGTTGTGTAATGAAAAAGATTTCATGAAATACCATGGTATGACTTTTTACATAACGAAATATGATATTTTCATATTCAGAAGCATTTGTTCACGGAACACCATTAAATAATTGCCATTGAGAAACAAAAAATAAAAAAAGTGAGCATACAAATCATATTTTGAAATTAATTGGGAACTTATAAATTCTCATATTCGTCAGAATTATTTCATGAAATATTGGTAAAAAATGCAAAGATTCAATGAAAAACGTGATATGACAAACAATGGTTTGAAAATAATTACTTTTTTTAAATATAAGATGTAATGTTTTTTATTAAAATATATAATTTTTTATTCATAATCAAAATTTCATTAAAAAAAAACACGTTAACCTTAACCATAAAAATATGAGTAATTGTGAAAATATAAAACAGTGAATAAAAAACAAAAAAGTGACAATGCAGTTCATGTTTTGACAAAAATAAGAATTTTTACATAAAAAAAATTGATAGTTTTTGTGAAAATATACATTTCCATAATTATAAGCATAATTTATTAGAAATAATAGTTCAGAATGTAAGCGAAAAACTTACATGAAAATCATTGGTCTTTATAAAAATATAACTTTTTTTTTTTTAATAAAAATGAGATTAATTGGTAAAATATACATTTTCATATTCATATAAAAAATTTCATGAAAAACTGGTAATAAATAACGTGATATGATTTTTTACAAGTTATTATGAAAAATTTAACTTTTAATATTCATAAGTATCATCAACTAAAAAGTGCAATTTTTTTTTTTATTTTACATTTCATAATTATTTTTCATAAAAAAATACGTTAACCTTTATCATAAAAAATAGTTGTAAAAATATGAATTTTCTGATATATAAGCATTTTTTCATGTAAAAAAAACGCTAAAACGTGCAAGACTTAAACAAAAAATTATACTTGACAAACGGTAGTTTGAAAACTATATCTTTTTTTTCATAAAAAACGATTATTATTGGGACAAAAGGAATTTTCATATTCATAACCAATTTTTCATTAAAAAACGTTCAAATCTGCGATAAGTAAGCGAATAATGCAAGACAAAAAAAAGGACAAAAATATGCCTCCTTTCATTAAAAAAAAAAATCATAAGCGTTATAAAAATAACGTAATAAATGTATGTTACATAAAAGAAAAAAAGATAAACCTAACATGTTTTGACAAAAATAAGACAATTTTATTTGATATTTAGAAGAATAATTTAATTGAAAATCATTAAATATTGTGAGCAATAAACTGACGAAATTTATATATTTTTTTATATATTTTTTTCATACATAAAACCGTTTGACAGTTATGATCATAATGATAATTTCATAAAAGTTGTAGAAAACTGCACAAAGTGTATAAAAATGTGTTATAAAGTCAAAATTCATTAAAATCGAAACAACAGCACATATTTGGCAAAGCCGTGCTGCCAAGAATGAGTTTCTTAACCGCTGAAAACGCGATTCCGCAAGAAAAAGCGGTTTTTCGGAACAAGCGTATTTGTACAAGCAGCATGCACTTGTCCATGATAATTTTACATGTTTACGATGAAATATAATATAACACAACATTTCCTCACCAAAATATGATATTTCTCACGAAAAAAGTTTAGTGATTTCAAAATATGAATTTTCAGAATCATAATCATAAATTCATAAAAAATTTTGAAAACTGCAATAAGTGTATGAAAATGTGTTATAAAGTCAAAATAAATTAAAATCGACACAACAGCACATATTTGGCAAAGCCTTTAAAGGCGCAAGTCTCAGGCTTCTAGGCCGAGGAGAAAGCGGTTTTTCGAACCAAGCGTATTTGTACAAGCAGCATGCACTTACCCCTAATTTTACATGTTTATGATAAGATGTAATATGAAAAAACATTTCTTGACCAAAATATGATATTTCTTACAAAAATATTAAAATTATTTCAATAATATGAATTTTAATATTCATAATCATAATTTCATAAAAATTGTAGAAAACTGCAAAAAGTTAATCAAAATGGGTTATAATGTCATAATTCATTGAAATCGAAACAAAAGCACATATTTAGCAAATAATTCTACGTGTTGTCAAGAATGAGTTGCTTAACCGACGAAAACGCGATTCCGCAAGTCTCAGGCTTCAAGGACGAAGAGAAAAAGGTTTATCGGAACAAGCGTATTTTTTACAAGCAGTATGCTTGTGTCCATTATAATTTTACATGTTAATGATGAGATAAAATATAACAAAAAGTGATATTTCTCAAAAAAATAATAGTTATTTCAGAAATATGAATATGAATATTCATAATCATAATGTCATAATTAGTGTAGAAAACTGCAACGAGTAAATGAAAATGGGTTAAAAAGACATCATTCAATAAAATCTAAACAACAACACATATTTGGCAAAGCCTTCTACATGCTGTCAAGAATGAGTTTCTTAATCGCTAAAAACGCAATTCCGCAAGTCTCAGGCTTCTAGGAGGAAGAGAAAGCGTTTTTTCGAACCATGCGTATTTGTACAAGCAAACATGCATTTGTCCATGATAATTTTACATGTTTATGATAAGATATGATAAACCAAACATTTCCTGCGCAAAATATAATATTTTTCACAAAAATATTTTAGTTATTTCAATAATATGAATTTTCATATTCATAATCATAATTTCATAAAAATGGCAAATAATGATTTAAAATGTGTTATAAAGTCATAATTCATCAAAATCGAAACAACAGCACATATTTCGCCACGCCTTCGACGTGCTGTCAAGAATGAGTTTCTTTACCGCTAAAAACGCGATTCCGCAAGTCTCAGGCTTCTAGGACGAAGAGAAAGCGTTTTTTCTGAACAAGCGTATTTGTACAAGCAGCATCCACTTACAAATGATCATTTTACATGTTTATGATGAGATTATAATATAACAAAACATTTTTTGACCAAAATTGATATTTCTCAGAAAGATATTACAGATTTTTTCAAAGATTTGAATATTTATATTCATAGATGTCCGTACAGCAGAGTCCCTGATTATCTTTAAGCGACGACTGAAGACCTACCTCTTCCTGAAATACTTAAATTAGCACTTTCCAAGTTTGTAGAATTCGAGTTATATTTATATTGAGTTTGTATTCTTTCGTACCAGTGTAAGATTTATTCACTACTAGAGATTTATTCACTACTCACTTTTGTACGTCGCTCTGGATAAGGGCGTCTGCTAAATGCCGCAAATGTAAATGTAAATGTATTCGTAATAAAAATTTCATAAAAAGTGTAGATATAATAAGTGTATGAAACATAAAAAGTGTTTGAAAATCCGTTATAAAGTCATCATTCACCAAAATCGAAACAACAACACATATTTGGCAAAGCTGTCTACGTGCTGTCAAGAATGAGTTTTTTAACCGCTGAGAAAAGCGATTCCGCAAGTCTCAGGCTTCTATGCCGAGGAGAAAGCGGTTTTTCGAACCAAGCGTATTTGTAGAAGCAGCATGCATTTGTCCATGATAATTTTACATGTTTTTGATGAGATATGATATAACAAAAAATTTACCGCGCAAAATATGGTATTTTGAACAAAAATATTTCAGTTATTTCAAAAATATGAATTTTTATATTCATCATCATATGTTCATAAAAATGGCAAATAATGATTTAAAATGTGTTATAAATTCATAATTCACCAAAATCGAAACAACAGCACATATTTGGCAAAGCCTTCTACGTGCTGTCAAGAATGAGTTTCTTAACCGCTCAAAAAGCGATTCCGCAAG
>MU558423.1:42078-60510 GCA_024362625.1 Silurus asotus | reverse complement strand
CTAGGTATGTTATTTTCTTTGCTGAAATAAACTAATTATCAACATTTTAACACTTGGTTATATGCTGTTTTATTTATTTTTAATATATAAAGTTAAGTCTATAATAACACATTTTAGTATTATTGTAAATAATAACAAGCAAGTACACTGCAGGGACTTGAACCCCATCCAGGTGGTTGACCTGGAGTACCATTACCAGTGCATTTTTGCTTTTTGTTCTCATTTATATTATAGGGAAAGCAAAAAGTTGTATTAGCAACAGCATGTGTTAATAAGGTATGCACAGTACTCACAATAACTGTTCTGTTCTGTTACTCTACAAAATCCAATATTTTGTTCTATAGCAGAACACATTGCAAGTATAAGCTAAATGGTTACAGATGTGTTTACTATGCCAAGATCATGCTGTTGCAATGCAAGAACAAGAAACCTTTTGTAGGAAACTATTTTAAATCCTAATGGTTTTATAAACCTGAAGCAGAATGTACATGATTATTTTGCTAATGTAAATATAATTAATTTTAAATAACAGTAGATCATTTAGATAAGTGTTTTCTTATGCTCCTTGTCTCCATGACCAAGTAACCAGAATTGTGTATGTAAAAAGCTAATAATATTTTACAAATAGAAGAATTTACATGATTATTGAGCTACAGATTTGTAATAAGTACATTTCCAGTGTTTAAACAGATAATGACATTGTATAAATCTGTTACTGCCTTAACAGGAATCCTACAAGATAAAAGTTCTTTATTTTCCCATGGTCCTTGTCTCTATCACTAAATAAGTATATACTACATTAAATGGTACACCGTCAAATACTTCAACAGAGAATCATAGACCATTTTAATGGAAAGTTTAAATGAGCAGAAAATTCCCTCGTGTGTGCTAAAGTACACTGGCACAATATCTGTGTGTACTGAGAAATTTGTCATACGTTTTCTGTACACATGGTCAATTAATGTTCCTTTTTCTGTTGTAGGTTCCTTAACATGTTGAATAAAACCTCTATCTGCCATAAAAGAGCACACAGAATTAGACTTTAATGCATCATTATTAAAGTCTCCCACAAGCACAATGTTATTTGAAATTAAAGGCAGCTGATCAATTAACCTGCCCAGATTTTCTTTATAACTACACAAAGGGTATGTTTGTGGTCTATAAATAACACCAAGCTAAATATCATTTTCAGGAGCCATGTTTCAGTTACAGCAATACATGTTGAATAGACACATTTAAATCCTCTTTATGGCAACACAAACTCTGTACATTCAGTATAAACACAGAAAAGGAACTCTCTTGTACTGTCACCAATGATTCATCATGTGCCATAAAAGATGGTATTTCTTGAAGAGCTTCACAAATCTGATCATTACAGAAAATGGCCTTTTCACTAAAGTCTTTAATTATTAACCCTGACAAACTCCTTACCCGCTCAAAGCTACATAAACCTGACCAGGTGCAAACACTTTACACTAACGACAGCAGTCTCAACAGTTAAACCCTGAACTTTATGTACTGTGCATGCCCATGCTAGTTTTAAAGGTAACTGATGGTGAAAACCAGCTTTTGTACAAATGTTTTACTACACCACAAACACCATTAACTAATCCATCATCAACATCTATGTTTTTAATTACAATAACATGTGCATCTCTGCCTAAAAGTAACTTTCCTTCCAAACATGTGTTATGAATCTTTACATGATGACCAGCTAATAATTTGATTTTGCCTGTTTTTTTTTACTCGGTGCATAATCCTCTGCCTCTATCGTTTCAATTTCACATTTTTATCACCTGCTTAAAGTTGTGCATATGCACGTGATCATTTGTAGCATAAAAGTGCAAAGATCCATTATCTTCCTCAACCTTGTCACAACTTGATAATATGATTAAATCATCTTTGTTTAGTGCAGTTGTTTTGCTTCTTTGCCTTAACCTGTTTAACATTTCAGCAAAATGACTGTCCTTTTGTCTAACAACCTGTGTGAGTTCAACAACACTAAAACATCTCCATAAACTCATTTCAGGTACGTCCACATACACTGCTTTTCCCTTCACAGGAGGCAATTGGAAAAAGTCCCCAACAGCAATTACACTCACATTACCACAAGCAGACAAATCTCCACTCTGTTTAATTTCATGTTATCTTCCATGTGTATACGCCAATAATTTATCATCAACCATAGATATTTCGTCTATGATTAGTATTTAATTTGGCCTCACCCAACGGTGTGTATGGCAACTTTACATTAGTGCCAATACTAAATGTGTTGTATGCTGCAATGCCTGTTGGTGCTGTTAAAGCAACACAAATATCATCTGGATTCAAAGAAATCTGAGACAATATTTGGGAAGACTCAAATGTAATGGCTTCAATTAAATGACTTTTGCTTGTTCCTGCACCACCAGTAATAAACAAATGAAATGGTTTTGTGTTTTCTCCTCTAAGAGGGGGGTTTATATATGCATCACAGCTGAAGCAAATTAAGGATCGTTATAAAGTTCCCAAAGGCTTAATGATGTTTCAGCTCCACTTCAGGCCATAAAACTGTCAAAGCTTTAAAAACAACGATATTATATAGGGGTTGAATAATTGTGACATGGCGATCTTAACAAAATATACTGTTACACACAAATACTACATCATACATTTTCTGTGATGATTTTATGTAGCACTAAACTCTTTAGGGGGTTGAATATTTCTGATTACAAGTGTGTAAGTGCAGTTCCGGCACGGCACCGCCTCCTGCTCACTGGCACACCGGTTCAGAACAACCTGCGCGAGATGTGGGCGCTGTTTAAAGTTATTAGAAATTAAACATCTCCTTGAGTATTACAAACACAAAGTTCACATATACTTACCCTCTCTGTTTCATCTCCTGCTGCACAGCTGGCTACAGTTTTTGATGGCTGTTCCAGCTCAGCAGTAACCTGTGCAGATTCACAATAAAGTGCTAACACTTCCCCACATACATGAAAAACCTTTCAAACAATAAACTGTCCGTTCAAACGAGTTTAACAAATGTTACACATTTACAACATGCACATCAACAACATGCTTAATATTGCTTCGAAAGGATTTGGAGTCAAACAACATTTGAAAATTGAGGTGAATCTTTAAATACCGTGCTTCTCCATGGCCAGTCAGAATCTCTGTAGTTATAAGTAATCTCTTCCACAGGACTTCTATCCTTTAGTGCAGATAAGCAGAGACGGGGCTTTCCATCCACTCTGATTTTTCATTTTGCTGTTGGGCTTCACATCATCATCATTGCCAAGTCTCCTTCTAAAGAACATCTTCTCTGGCATCAACCCTGAAACAGCAACAATGCTAACTCTAACAGAACATTGACCAACACACAAGAGGAAAGTTTCACTGAATAATTACAAAACTTTATCACGACTCCATAAAAATGACAAAGTTTGTATCTCTAGTTGACCTACAACTGTACATGTGAAAGCCATTATTTACAGCATTATACAGTTTATACATACCACATCCTTTTTCCATTCAAATGAAATACAAAGAAAAACACTTCAACTGCAGAGTGATGGAGTCTGTGCCTTCTTTCAGATTCTTGTTTAGTAATGACATCCCCTCGATATTCAACAAGAAAATCTCTCTTTTGAAAGTGGCGACAGCTGAAGACTCCTCGACCTACAAAAGAGCTAATTATTTAGGAAAGAGGGTAAAACAATAATTATACATAATTATTGAGCTTGTTACTCACCTTTAAATAAATGTATGTATTTTATTTTAAATCCATCTTTATTTTTAAACATGGATGAAAAATATGCAGCTTCATCTTTAATTTATCCCTCCGGGACCTTGTTGCTGTTTTTATCTGCAAGACACCGAGATGTTTTTTTCACTTTATAACAGATTTTTTTATCATTATTATATGATTCACACTTATCTAATCAAGTATCAGTTAATACTTTGTTGTATAGGGATTAAATATGAATAGGGATTATTCTATACTGTGTCGGTATAATAGTACAAGTGAAACAGGAAAACATCTTAGATCATTTATTTTTTTGTTTTGTTTAGTATTTTTAACATAATCAGTGTGAAACAGGCTGCTTTTCTCCATCTCAACTACATTGTTTCTGTCACCAAAGAGAAACATTATGATATCAGACTTTTATATACTGTAGGTGAAACCTCTACAGACACCTACAGCAATACTACTAATAACACGTTAGACCGAGACTGCTACCATTATGCTGGAATGACCTTCAAAGAACTGTTCAGCAGGTCCATTAAAGTAAATAAACCAGAAATACAGCAAAAAAATTGAACTTAACCATCATCTTGCATCTTTGTGTCCACACACGGGTCTGCAACTGGTCTTCTGGTCACCCTACGCTGTGGTTTATGTATTTAAGAATCACATAGAATCCGCTATATATATGCTTGAAATGAGAATAAAAGCTTCTTCTTGACACTAAACTAAAAGTGAACACTGATTGCAAACCAAAAGACCAGGCTGACACAGCAACAACATCACGTGTAAGTATCACAACTAAACAGATAAAATCAGAGATGTGGTTTTCAGCCACATCACATTACATTATCAGATGTGACTTCACCAAACATTACTCACCAGATCTTGCCCATCTTGTTTGCTGTTTCTTGGCCCGTGTCCTAACTGGAAACAAAATCTTCAACTCGGCACGCTGGTCTTCTTCCGTTCTGCTGCCAAAACAATAACAGTAAATACCAATGTACACATTCCAGTCAGTCAGAATAAACAAATACTTACTTTAATACATAACATACCAAAACTTTAAATCAACATCACTATGCTATTATCCTGACACTAACAGAAATGACAAACATGGGAAAATCTATCCATCAGTGGGATGTGTATTCATATATATATAAACACTATTTCTAAACTGCTCTACTAAATATACAAAAACAGAACCCTCACTTGATCTCTCCTCAGTGTTAATTGGTCTGCTGTAGTCACTGCTGCTGTGGTCACTGTCTCTTATGTGGAACAGCTGGACTACTCTTACTGCAGTCTCTGCCTGCATCTGCCTGGAAGCTCTTTCACCGATCCCACTGTCTATCTTGTCTGTATGTAGAAGGAATATGTTGTTACACCAGATTATAATTTTTGTTATTTTTTTATTATATTATTTGGTTTTATTACCATCTGTTTTGGGGTATTTTATTTTGAACACGTTACGGGCTTTTATTTAATAAAGGATGTACGCCAGCTCACGTCATACGTAGTGAGCGGTTCAATTCGCAGCGCAATTAGCAGTTCGTCCTCTTTCCCGCAATGGCACTAGAGGAGAAAGGTACGATTTCATGAGCCCGGTTTATCTGGTGTTAAACAGTGTTATAAGTGTTCATGTTTAAAAGATTAAATGTGAGAGAGAGTATTCTATGTGATGTTGTATTTGACCATTAGTTCAAGTTTTTAATGTGGAAAATGTAGTTTATTTGAGTATTGTTAACAAGTGAACAGAGCATTGTGTGAAATTGCAATGAGGTGTGTGCGTTGCACGTGTGAGAGATGTGTTAGCAGCTAACATCTCAAATAAGTACTGATTGCGTGTATTTTGGGGCACACTAACGATAAATGCTAGTTTATTGATATCTATTATACTCTGCATTTATTGTGAGTTCTGTTGGTAATTACCTGGTGTACTTGATATATATTTTGTGGTTAACAGGCAGACTAAATAAGAATTGCAGATAACGGTGCCTGTCTGGTATATGTTTTGCTACACAGGTATGTCAATTAATATTTATGAGACAATAATGCTGTTGTACATTTCTACCTAATAATTATAATGCTGTTGCATATTTTTTTATGATAATTATAAGGTTGTGAATTATTTTTATATAATGTGTTTTATATAAAGTGTGAGTGTTTGTTACTCTGCGCTCTTTCCCGCAATGGCACTAGAGGAGAGAGGCAGACTAAATGAGAATTGCGGGTAACAGTGCCTGTCTGGTTATATGTTTTGCTAAACAGAGGAGAGAGAGGAGAGAGGCACAGAAAATAAATCTCCCCGTCAAACCAGCTTTTGTGTGGAAAATCCCTATTTATTTACCATCAAAAATGAACACAATGCAAAGGAACACCCGCTACATGTACATGCTTTTGCTTTTCTTATCTGTGCTGCTTGTGGGGATCCTACAATTCTTATCTCATGTTGCATGAACATTTACAGACTGACATGTCAAACATATGTTATACTTCAAATATAAATTGATTCACATAATTGATTTAAGTCATAGATTGGTCAAAAAATAAAGGCCTGACACTACTAGCTGGAAACAGCCCACTCAGTAGCACACAGACTACACAACTGTAAAACACACACACACACACACACACACACACACACACACACACACACACACAGTCGTGATTAATATTAATGCAATAAAGCCCAATCACACTGATAGAAAGCCCACTGTATTTCAATATTAAAAGCTATTAACTTTACATAAATACATGGAGTGTATGTGAAATATTTGTCAAAAATAAACACCTGAAGTTTAGTTTGAAAAAGCCTGCTTAGTAGCACACAGACCAAACAACTGTCAATGGATCCAACGATATAACCAACAACCTTTTTTTGATTAGAAGATTAGAGGTGCAAAACACAATACACTGCATTGTGGTAGCTGAAGTATGTTTGCAACACTCCTGATTCAGCACAGACATTGGATGGTGAAGTGTAAACATGATCAAGAAGTGTGCAGTTGTCTGTAGTGGCAGGTATACCTTCAGCAGACCTGGAATGTGAATCAAAGAATCCATATTGTCCAGAGGTGTTTCTGAAGATAGCAATACACTCTGGACTTACAATAATGAGTGCATGCATGACATCTGATGTTAGACACTCTGTCAGTCTCTCAGGTAGAGTCTTAAACCAGGATTCTCCAGAGAACTCACTGGATCTGAGGCATCCCAACATTGCTTCGGATTTCATAACATTGTTTATGAAATGTAAACATTGTTGATTACATGTGACACGCTCTGGCACTTCGTCCATATTCAGGTGGTCATTTTGAAGTTCATTTGCATTAATAAGCTGCATTTTAGTGAATGTATACAATGCATCTCCCTCCTCCAGATCAAGGTGCTGCATTGTAAACTCCGTTCCCTCGCTCTGGTAGGCCAGAAACTGCAGTGCTACACAAGTACACGGAGTGTTTCGAGAAAAGTTGTCATACCTTGCAATCACCCTGGCTGATGAGATTGAGATGCTTGGACAGATATGACCCTGGGCACACTGACACATTCTTGGAGTTTTCTGACTTTCATAGCCCATACTGAGGTCATGTTCTTGAACAAATTGTAGATCTTTGGACTCCACTCCTGACTCTAAAAGTCTCTCAATCAAAAGCTCGGTGGTCTACAACATTTGTCGGCAAAGCCCTGAGGATAATTCCCCTTAATTCTTCCACCAAGCAAGACATTGTTCTACATTAAGAGAAGAGAATGATGAACTATTACAGACATATTGAAGACTGTGTACTTGGACAATGGATAATAATCCAGAAGGTCATTCGGATTAACATGAGTAGGAACCATTTTTTGCTGTCAAGTAGTAACACCCATGTTATGGATTATGAACGTTTGGAACAGTTCAGTGATGAAATACAATGAATTCTGTATGACTGTCATCACAATCCTTCCCACAGTAATGCCTTCATCAGTTTCCTGAATAACAACATATATTTGTTTTGTATTTGCTGTCAAGCAGTCAACACCCATGTTATGGATTATGAACGTTTGGAACAGTTCAGTGATGAAATACAATGAATTCTGTATGATTGTCATCACAATCCTTCCCACAGTAATGCCTTCATCAGTTTCCTGAATAACAACATATATTTGTTTTGTATGTTGTTCCTTTAACAGTTGCCTCATGAGCAACCATAGTGTTTTCAGGCTGAAAATCATATCCAGCTACAGCTTCCCTAATGATGTCATTGTAGTCACTCACTACAAACTCTGTTGCCTTGTCTGTGACAATAGTATGAGGGAAGAACTCACCAGAATGAAGAAATGCCTGGAGAAGCTGATGTCTTTCTGCTAGAGTCAAGCAAAGATTCTGAAAGTTATGTAATTTTCTTACACACTGTTTGAAATAAACATGCTTGCTCTCAAACCTTAAGAATCACAAGCAAATGATTGGACAAATGAATAATGAGCTCAGGGTAGTGGTTAAAATAATGATGTTTAGGTCTGAGACAGTGGGCAGGAAAAAAGGTGTTTCCTAAAATGTAGGTACTCATAAAGCACAACTCTCAAATACCATATCTGACCCTTGGAAATTGCTGGTGAGCAAACAAGTGCCACGATTTCCCTTAACTGTAAAATTAGTTGCCAAACTGCATTTGTACCAGGGGATTCAATTTTGTCACCAATGACACACCTGAAGCGGATTAGGACTAATGTGTGTTCTCTCTCTTGCAGTGATCAGAGGGAGCATTCAAGGATGAGCGAGAGGATGTGTGTGTGTGTGAGGGAGTCACCTCAGTTTTAAGAAATGTGATGGTATTCCAACATAGCGACTCTTTCTGGAGGTCAGAATCACTATGCAGCTCTTCCTCCATGTCCTGAAGAGAACTCAAATCTTGAGGTGGCAACAAATTGTGAATCCAGATCTCTGACTCATCAGTTGATTTGATACTCTGAAGGGTCTTGAAGATGATTCGCAGTTTGTCCATCATTTTCTGTTTTGTTAATATATTACTCAGGAGGGTGAGGAAGACAACAAGAAAGACAGACATTAGTTTTCAGTCACGTTCATCAGGAAAACACTGACCATTTTCTGGTTTCATTAATATTTGTAAGTTAACATGCCAAACAACTAAAATTGTGGATTATTAAATACCATCAGGTCTGTTCTGGATCATCACACATTACAACATCTCAAGAAAACATTTGAGATGAATTTTTCGAGGTTGTTGGTACAATCATTCGTACATCAAGGTTTTAACTTGTAATCATTTTTGTATAAGAGCAGGTGTAAAAAAACATGAATCTGAAATATTTACAGTAATTTGCCAATAAATAATCACAATAAACATTAATATACTCATGTTTGCAGACTGAATGTCTGCTCCCTGGTCTGGTGTGACTCTGTGTACTTCAATGTAGAGCTGCAACTAATCAAATACATTTTTTTTCTAAGATGTTTTCCTTATTATAACTAATAAAAACCTGAAATAAGGGTATTTATTTATAAATGTGTACTTTAAAAATGCAAAAACCACATACTGTATTGAGTTTAGCTATCATTAATTTTAATAGTTAAAAGTTTATAGCAGCTGTGTCACTCGTGGACCAAGAAATGGAAACCTAAGTATCTTTAGACACTTTATTAGATTGAATAAACAAGACAGAGGGGCTTGAGGAACAGCACAAACAGGCAAGCTGGTAAACTCCGCAATGCAGGTAGTCCATTGATGATCACCAGTGTGAACCGTAGATCGGACAGTGAGTGGAACTGGACTCCTTATAAAGGAGAGAGTAGATTGGAGGCAGGTGAAGGTGATTAGTAGGAGGGCGTGGCTGTGTGAGTGTGCCAAGTGTAGGAGGGCGTGGCTGTGTGAGTGTGCCGAGTGTAGGAGGGAGGCATGGCTGGTGGTTCCCTGACAGTACCCCATCTCCCCCTCTTCTTGATGAGAAGAGGTAAAAGAGGTGTTTATGTGTTCATTTAATGTGTCACTACCCTCAGTGTAGAAATATTGGGCCTATTGTTCACATGTGCATGAGATACGAGTCCAAACACAATTTCTTCAAGACTCAACCAAAATGTTTCAAGAACTTTACTCAGATGCTTTTCAAAAAAACATCATGTAATTTTAACACTATAAATTCAACACTACATACAGTGTCATTTTAACTCTCCATAGATTGGGACCATTTCTGATCTTTAGTCGTGTTCAAATCAACAGTAATTGTTAAATTTACACTGCTGATTTTACTGTGTAGGGTTTCTGGGCTCTGTGGATAATTTGTGCTCTGGACCCCCAGATATCTGATCTTTTTACTCCATGTAACAACAATCATTATCAATAAGCATAACACTTATTGTGTCTTCAGTAAGAGACAATAAAGAACTCAATGTGAACAGTTTATTAAATAAACTGAAACTGTGCATACTGTATACAGTACTGCAATAAATAACAGTGTATGTATGGTCTCCCACACACAGATCACTAAAACCCTGTCTGGATTATTATTATCTGAGTGATAATACGATTATAAGAGTGAATAATAAGTTAACAGCAGCTCCAGACAGAAATGTGAATATTGGTTTAAACAGCGACAGAATTATTCCTGTAATATACAATACAACATACAAACAGATAGATAGATAGATAGATAGATAGATAGATAGATAGATAGATAGATAGATAGATAGATAGATAGATAGCTGAACATCAGTGATTTTTGTAAAAATAAAATGCTACCATCTAGTGGTACAATAAGACATTGCAGCAGCACATTTTATTTAATAAAAAATAATTATATATTTTGAACAAAAATAAATATTTTCTTTCATTAATTTAATGATTATCCCTTTTAAATACACTCATACTCACACACATATATATGTATAGTAACTGTGATGTTTGAATCTATGAAAATCAATTTGTCGCCGGGTGGAACTTTGAGAATTTCTGCTTTGTTTTCACACGAACGGTCTCTATTTGTCCGACCTGCGCTTCATTGCAGACTTTATCAGTAAAAACAAATGTTTATAGTTTATTTTTCGATGGATTATTTTTTTTTAAATATTTGACTAAAGAACGTAAATACATTTTTGAATAAAGTTTTAATTTCTCCCTTTTTATATTTAAAAAGAGTTCTCAGTGAATCATGAATAATTAAGCAAATAATAAAATGAATAGAATCGTCGTTTCTTTTATATATTCTATTATATATTTTATAATTTTATAATAGCTATACTATTTTTATATATGTAGAATATTATTAGATACCAGATACATTGCTAGATTTATTATTATTATTATTATTATTATTATTATTATTATTATTATTATTACTAAACCCAGCCATTAGGGAGGCACAAGCCAGTGCATTCTTAGTGCCGGTCCCAAGCCCGGGTAAATGGGGAGGGTTGCGTTAGGAAGGGCATCCAGCGTAAAACATGTGCCAAATCAAATATGCGGATCACAAATGATACTAGATGTCGATAGCATTGAAGAGTTAAGTAAGAAAATAAGTGAAGTGTTAAGAGATACGGCAGAGGAAGTAATAGGAAAAAAGAAAACTACACATAGTAGAAAAGCTGTACCATGGTGGAATGAAGAGTGTAGTAAAGCAGTAAGGGAAAGAAATAAAGCAATGAAGAAAACCAGAAAATCTGTATTGTTCAGTTAGTACATTAATTATAAGAGAGCACAGGCAGTAGTGAGGAGAGAGAGGTAAGAAAAGCAAAAAGGAATTACTGGAGAGGTTTTGTAATAGAACAGGTGAAGATATGGAAATGAATGAAATTTGGAATATGATTAGGAAGATGGGAGCGATTCAGAGAAATGGCACTATACCAGTATTAGTGAGTAATGGAATAGCGATAAAGCAGATGTTAGTAGAAACTTTCGTAAAGGTGCAAAGTAGTGAGTCAGCGAGTATAAGGAGGTATAGGGAACAGACAGTTAGGGAGAAGTCTCATATATTAAAAGAAGAATTCATCAGGAAGTATTTTAGACACAGAGTTTAATTTATTCAAGTTAAAGAGAGGACTTGTTAGGGTAAAGCGTACGTCTCCAGGCAAGGACGACATATGCAATGAGATGATAACGCATTTATCAGACGTATCCTTGAGTATGATTCTAAGACTTTTTAACAAAATATGGGAATCAGGGAATCTGCCTGCAGAATGGAAGCACGGGGTAATAGTGCCTATAGCCAAACCAGGAAAAGACAACTTTCAACCAATTAACTATAGACCTATCGCGCTGACATCAAATCTGTGTAAAGTTATGGAACAAATAGTTATGAATAGATTGACGTATGTAATTGAAAGCAGAAACATCTTTTCAGCATGTCAGAGCGGATGTAGAAAAGAGAGAAATACAATGGATTTAATATTGTGTTTGGAATCTGAAATTCGAAAGGCTCAAATTAATAAAGAAGTATGAGTGGGAGTGTTTTTTGAGGTAGTAAAAGCCTATTATATGCTGTGGAAAGAAGGGCTCCTGATGAAACTGGACAGCTTGAAAATTAAAGGAAGGATGTATAACTGGATTAAGAGTTTCTTATTTGGAAGAACGATTCAAGAAAGAGTAGAGACCGCGTTATCTCAGATCCTTCCTATTGAGAACGGAACTCCCCAGGGAAGTGTGAGCCCTATTCTTTTTAATCTAATGATTAATGATATTCATCATACTGTTGATAATGGAATTGGAAGGTCATTATACACTGACGATGGAGCACTATGGAAAAGGGGGGGAAATGTTCTATCTGTAGGAAATAAAATTCAAAAAGCAGTAAACGAGGTGGAGAATTGGGCGAATAATTGGGGCTTTCGGTTTTCTGTGGCAAAAACACAGGTGGTGTGCTTTTCAAAGAAGGAGAAAACTCCTGGGAATGTGGATAGATTCTTAAAACATTTTGGGAATGTGGATAGATTTTTAATTAAACTTTAGAACACATATTTAGAAACTGATAGAAAAATGCAAAAAAGGAATGAATGTATTAAGGTGCTTGTCAGGAGTAGAATGGGAGGGGGGCAACGTGTCAGTCTTTGAAAATAATTTATTGTGCTGTGATTCAATCAAACATTGATTATGGATGTTTTATATACAGTTCTGCGAGCAAAACAATACTTATTAAGCTTGAGGTAATTTAAAATCAGGTGTTGCGTATTTGCTGCGGTGCATTTAAATCATCCCCGATAACCCAGCCATTAGGGAGGCACAAGCCAGTGCATTCTTAGTGCCGGTCCCAAGCCCGGGTAAATGGGGAGGGTTGCGTTAGGAAGGGCATCCAGCGTAAAACATGTGCCAAATCAAATATGCGGATCACCAATGAGAATTTCATACCGGATCGGTCGAGGCCCGGGTTAACAACGACCGCCACAGGTATCGTTAGCCGACAGGGTACCGGTGGAAATTGGGCTACTGTTGGCCGAAGGAGGAAAAGGAGAGGAGGAAGATGTCTACAGAGACGGCAGGGAAAGGAGCAGTGGAGGAGAGTGGAGGTTCAGGTTGGTACTTTAAATGTTGGTACTATGACGGGTAAAGGGAGAGAGATGGCTGATATGATGGAGAGGAGAAAGGTAGATATGCTGTGTGTTCAGGAGACCAAGTGGAAAGGGAGTAAGGCCAGGAACATTGGAGGTGGATTTAAACTGTTTTATCATGCTGTGGATGGAAAGAGTAATGGTGTAGGGGTGATTCTGAAGGAAGAGTACAGTAAGAGTGTAGTGGAGGTGAAGAGAGTTTCTGATAGGGTGATGATCGTGAAGGTGGAAGTAGAAGGGCTGATGATAAATGTCATCAGTGCCTATGCTCCACAAGTTGGCTGTGAGATGGAGGAGAAGGAAAGATTCTGGAGTGAATTAGATGAAGTGGTAGAAGGGGTACCTAGGAAAGAACGGTTAGTGATTGGGGCGGACTTTAATGGGCATGTAGGTGAAGGGAACAGAGGTGACGAGGAGGTGATGGGTAGGTATGGTTTTAAGGAGAGGAATGTGGAAGGGCAGATGGTGGAAAATTTTGCTAAAAGGATGGAAATGGCAGTGGTGAACACTTATTTTAAGAAGAAGGAGGATCATAGGGTGACGTATAAGAGTGGAGGAAGGTGCACACAGGTGGACTATGTGCTATGCAGGAGATGCAACCTGAAGGAGATTGGCGACTCTAAGGTGTTGGCAGGGGACAGTGTAGCTAGACAGCATAGGATGGTGGTCTGTAGGATGGTTTTGGAGGCGAAGAAGAAGAGGAGGAGAGTAAGGACTGAAAGAAGAATAAGATGGTGGAAACTGAAGGAGGAAGAGTGTAGTGTGAGGTTTAGGGAAGAGGTCAGAGAGAGGCTCAGTGGTGTTAAGGAGGTGTTGGATGATTGGGCAACTACTGCAGGAGTGATGAGGGAGGCAGCTAGTAAAGCACTTGGTGTGACATGTGGAAATAGAAAGGAAGACAAGGAGACGTGGTGGTGGAATGAGGAAGTACAGGAGAGAATAAGGAGAAAGAGGTTGGCAAAACAGAAGTGGGATAGACAGAGTGATGAGAAAAGTAGGCAGGAGTACAAGGAGATGCGGCAGCAGGTTAAGAGGGATGTGGCGACAGCCAAGGAGAAGGCGTATGAGGAGCTGTAATAGAGGTTGGACACTAAGGAAGGAGAATAGGATTTATACCGATTGGCCAGATAGAGGGACCGAGCTGGAAAGAATGTACTGCAAGTTAGAGCAGTAAAGGATGGAGAGGGAAATGTGTTGACTAGTGAGGAGAGTGTGTTGAGAAGGTGGAGGGAGTATTTTGAGCAGCTGATGAATGAGGAAAATCAGAGAGAGAGAAGGTTGGATGATGTGGAGTTGGTGAAGCAGGATGTAGATAGGATTAGTAAGGAGGAAGTGAGAGCAGCGATTAAGAGGATGAAGAGTGGAAAGTCGGTTGGACCAGATGACATACCGGTAGAAGCGTGGAGATGTTTAGGAGAGATGGCAGTGGAGTTTTTAACCAGATTGTTTAACAGGATTTTGGAAGGTGAGAAGATGCCTGAGGAATGGAGAAAGAGTGTGCTGGTACCGATCTTTAAGCATAAAGGAGATGTGCAGACCTGCAGTAACTACAGGGGTATTAAGTTGATCAGTCACACCATGAAGTTATGGGAAAGAGTAGTGGAAGCCAGGCTGAGAGAAGAGGTGACCATCTGTGAGCAACAGTATGGTTTCATGCCGAGAAAGAGCACCATAGATGCCTTATTTGCTTTGAGAATGTTGATGGAGAAGTATAGAGAAGGACAGAAGGAATTGCATTGTGTATTTGTGGATTTAGAGAAGGCGTACGACAGGGTGCCAAGAGAGGTGTTGTGGTATTGTTTGAGGAAGTCAGGTGTGTCAGAGAAGTATGTGAGGGTGGTGCAGGACATGTATGAGGGCAGTGTGACGGCAGTGAAGTGTGCAGTAGGTATGACAGACTGGTTTAGAGTGAAGGTTGGACTGCATCAAGGATCGGCCCTGAGCCCTTTCCTGTTTGCAGTGGTGATGGACAGGTTGACGGACGAGGTCAGACAGGATTCTCCCTGGACTATGATGTTTGCGGATGATATTGTGATTTGTGGTGAGAGTAGGGAGCAGGTTGAGAATAGCCTGGAGAGGTCAAGGTATGCTTTGGAGAGAAGGGGAATGAAACTCAGTAGGAGTAAGACAGAATACATGTGTGTGAATGAGAGGGAGGGCAGTGGAGTGGTGCGGTTGCAGGGAGAAGAGCTGAAGAAGGTGGAGAAGTTCAGGTACCTGGGGTCAACCGTGCAAAGTAATGGAGAGTGTGTTAGATAAGTAAAGAAAAGAGTGCAGGCAGGGTGGAGTGGGTGGAGAAGAGTCATAGCAGGAGTGATTTGTAATAGAAGAGTATCTGTGAGAGTGAAAGGGAAAGTTTATAGGACTGTGGTGAGACCTGCAATGTTGTATGGATTAGAGACAGTGGCATTGAGTAGAAGACAGGAGGTGGAGCTGGAGGTAGCAGAACTGAAGATGTTAAGGTTTTCGTTGGGAGTGACGACGATGGACAAGATTGGAAATGAGTTTATTAGAGGTACAGCGCATGTAGGATGTTTTGGTGACAAGGTGAGGGAGGCAAGATTGAGATGGTTTGGACATGTGCAGAGGAGGGACATGAATTATATTGGTAGGAGAATGCTGAGGATGGAGCCACCAGGTAGGAGGAAAAGAGGAAGGCCGAGAAGGAGGTTCATGGATGTGGTGAGGGAAGACATGCAGGTAGTTGTTGTAAGAGAGGCAGATGTAGAGGACAGGTTGGTATGGAGACGGATGATCCGCTGTGGCGACCCCTAATGGGAGCAGCCGAAAGAAGAAGAAGAAGAAGAAGACTGTTATTTATGGGTCATTGTTTTTTATTTCCTTAGCGCTATTTGCATTGTATTCGCATTGCCTCACACAATGAACATTACATTCTTCATGTAGTGAGACGTTCACTGTCCGTCGGCTAAAGGCTTGATTGAAACGTCAATGCGACAATGACAAGTTATTATTACACAGCCCCAAACATGTCTTTTTTAAAGCCTGCAGTGAAGAGAAAGGTTGGTGATGAGCACAGACAATTTCAGGAAAAGTGGGAAATGCCATATTTCTTTGTTGAGCATAGGGGCACCCCGACATGTGTTATTTGCACAGAGAAAGTTGCGGTGCACAAGGAATACAATTTGAAACGTCATTACACAACTAGACATGCTGAGGAGTATACGAAATACCAGGGAGATGAGAGAGCCAACCGGGTTGCCAATCTTAAAACATGTCTACTGAGGCAACAAGATTTCTTCAAGAAAGCAGCCAAAGAGAGTAATGCAGCAGTCGAAGCTAGCCACCTGGTTAGTGAGATGATTGCTACAGCAGGAAAGCCATTCACAGAAAGTGAATTTCAAAAAGTGCATATTACAGGCTGCAAGTATAATCTGTCCAGAAAAGAAAGGTCAGTTAAGCAACATCAGCCTGTCTGCCAACACCGTGGCAGAGTGCATTTCTGACCTGTCAAGTGACATTTATGACCAACTGTGTGAGAGAGCCAAATGTTTCAGTGTATACTTAGTCGCTCTTGATGAGACCACAGACATCACCGACACTGCCCAGTTTGCAATGTATGTCCGTGGTGTTAATGACAATTTTGAAGTGATGGAGGAGTTGCTCAGAGTAATTCCAATGCATGGCCGGACCACCGCTCAGGAGATATTTTGCCAGTTGTGTGATGCCATTAAGAATGCTGGTTTGCCATGGAAGAGGTTTGGAGAACAACCAATGGAGCACCATCAATGACAGGGAGGAAAAATGGACTGGTGGCACTTGTTAAAAAAAAAAACTGGAAGAGGAGGGTGTGGAGGAGGCCATTGCGCTGCACTGCATTATCCATCAGCAGGCCCTTTGCAGCAAATGCCTGAAGTTTGACAATGTGATGTCTGTCGTTGTGAAATGCATCAACCAAATCAAATCCAGGGGCTTAAAGCACCGAAGGTTCTGTGCTTTTTTAGAGGAAATGGAGTCCGAATATGGGGATGTGCTCTACTTCACCGAGGTACGTTGGCTCAGCAGGGGAAAGAGATTTTTTGAGTTGAGAGCAGAAGTGAAAGCCTTCATGGAGAAAGATAGAGTGGCTGTTCCTGTGCTGAGTGATCCCAAATGGCTCATGAAGCTTTTCTTGTTTATCACACATGAGCTTAATGTACTCAACAAGAAGTTACAAGGCTAGGGGCAACTTGTCAGTGCTACCTATGACAACGTGAGAGCATTCTCCACAAAACTAGTGTTATGGAAAGCCCAGCTCTCTCAGACAAACCTATGCCATTTCCCAGCATGCAAGGCACTCGCGGATGCAGGCACCCATTCAGTGGTGAGAAGTATGTTGACGTCATTTTGAAGCTACAGGAGGAATTTGATCACAGATTTGCAGACTTCAAGATGCACAGAGCCACATTTAAAATTTTTGCAGACCCTTTCTCCTTTGATGTGCAAGATGCCCCCTCCTGTGCTTCAAAATGGAGTTCATTGACCTACAGTGCAACTCTGAACTCAAAGCGAAGTTCAGGAAGGTGAGTGGAAAAGCAGACAAGCTTGGGCAATTTTTGAGAGAATTGACCCCCAGCTCCCCTCAGCTTTCCCAAATGTTTAAGCGGACCATGTGCCTTTTTGGGAGCACATACTTCTGTGAAAAGCTCTTCTCCACCTTGAACTTCAATAAGTCCAAGTATAGGTCCAGACTTACTGATGATCATCTTCAAGCCATACTGAGGGTCTCAACTGCTTCCTCCCTAAAGCCAAATGTGGCTCGGCTATGCGAGAGGAGGCGCTGCCAGGTCTCTGGCAGCAAGAAGTAGGCAAGAGAAGCCATGTTCAGAAGAACAGTTCATGTTCTTCAATGTTCCATTCATGTTCAGGACAATTCACGTTCAGAAGAAGGTTAAAGGTTAAAGAACTGTTAATACAGACATTTGAATCTGAATACAGCAAATATAAAAGACTGAAGAAACCACATATAGTCGATAACTAGAGAAATCTAATTATTATTATTATTTTCATGATTATTATTATTTTATTTATTTATTAGTGATTGATTTATTTTCTTATTGATTCCTAATTTCTTTATTTATTTTTTCATTGATTCTTAATTTATTTATTTTTTTAACTTATTTTGTGTTAAAAAATAAAGAGATTTGAGAAGATTGGAATTTTTTAAACAAAG
>MU558423.1:0-37624 GCA_024362625.1 Silurus asotus | reverse complement strand
GAGGAAAATAAGTATTTTAACACGCTGCTATTTTGCAAGTTCTCCCACTTAGAATTCATGGAGGGTCTAAAATTGTCATCGTAGGTGCATGTCCACTGTGAGAGACATAATCTAAAAAGAAAAAAATCCAGAAATTGGGTTCATACTGCAAAAATACAAAAACATGAGAAGGTTTAAATACAATTACTGAAATCTCACACAAACCATCTGAACTATTACAAAAGCTGTTTCAGATACAAATCTGAGATCATATTTATATTCATCTTTAACACTTTTGTTTTTGCCCCCATTTTTCATGAGCTGAACTCAAAGATCTAAGAATTTTTCTATGTACACTAAAGACGTGTTTCTCTCAAATATTTTAGAGGGGCTTTTTACTGTGAGCATCCTGAGACACACCTGTGCACTAATCACGCTGTCTAATCAGCATCTTGATCTGCCACACCTGTGAGGTGGATGATTCTCTCAGCAAAGGAGAAGTGATCACTAACACACATTTAGACACATTTGTGATCAATATTTGAGAGAAATAGGACTTTAAGTCTTAGATCTTTGAGTTCAGCTCATAAAAAATGGGGGCAAAAACAAAAGTGGTGCGTTTATAATTTTGTTCAGTATATTTTATAGTATATTTAATTTCATAGTCCTCTGTGTAATGTTTCAGTTAAAATAGAGTACTATTGAATATTTAGCTGCCTGAAAGTGCTACTGTAGAACATGAATGTAGAACATTTATTGGACTAGAAACTGGACATTTTGACAGTGAGATTGTTGGAGTGATCTTCTTGGACAGTATTCGCTCTGCAGCACAACTGTATGTGTTGTTATAATATGAAGTTGCACTTAGTGGTGAAAATCTTTCCTCCGAAGAGTTTGGACTGAAGAACACAATGTTTTAGGTTGCTCTGTGCATTGTTTATTTATGTCTCCAGTCCATGTTCATTTCTGTATTGTTTTTATTGATACATATGTGTCAATAAAGTTTTTTTTATTAATATTTTTATTCATTCCTTGTTGGATATGATATAAAAAAAAACTGTAAAACATTTTTTTTGTCATTACGAAGAGTATGGCTCTCAACAGGCATTTGTTAAGACCAGTTAAATATATTGTTAGTTTTAATTGAATCCGACACTCCACTGTTTAGCCGCCATTCGCCCCACACGCTCGTTTCACATACACACTCTTAGACATATCCATTCATATGGTAACATGCAAAAAAAAAACATAAAACAACAAAACTCTGGCAACACAGGCGTGTGACACGTCTAAACACTTGTCCTGTTGAGGGGAGTCGAATGCCGTGTCATGTGATGATGTCACGTGACGTCACTAGCCCACCCTTAGGAAAAACCTGGGCAATACCTGGCATGTCAGGTATCAAAATGCTCGTCTCTCAAAGTACGATTGCATCTTGAGTCTGTCTGTCTGTCTGTCTGTCTGTCTATCTGTCTATCTATCTATCTATCTATCTATCTATCTATCTATCTATCTATCTATCTATCTATCTATCTTGAAAAGGGCAGCACATCTCCCATGACGGGGATCATAGAGTCAGGACATCTTCCCACTTAACAGTAACAAATTCAGAAGTTTAGTAGAATTTTTGCAATAAATGAATGGCCACAGTCATGAACGAGAACACAAACTTCTCTTTGTTGATGATTAAAATCTTTTCTGGGAGAGTCTGAGGTTTTTCCGTCCTGAAGTCCTGCACCCCAGCAGAGTTAAAGCTATACTCCTATCAGACAACATCTCTAGGATGCTGCGCACCATCTGACTTGTAAGACATCATGTAAATCACAATTATGATAAAATTTATAAAACAACCCAAATAGCTACAAGTACACAAAGAGCACATCTTCTTCTGAGTCTGGTTTCTCTCAAGGTTTCTTTTTGGGGTTTCTTCATATAAGGAAGTTTTCCCTTCACCACAGTCACTCCAGGCTTCATCATCAGCGATAAACACACATCATTCACTTTAATTCTTAAGTTCTGTAAAGCTACCTTGAGACAATGTCCATTGTGAAAAGCTCTATAGAAATAAACTTGAACTTCTGTTGTGTCAATTGACAAACATGGAAAATAGTTTACAACGTAGTTACAACATAACCTTCCTAAGACAAGAACATTTCATTTGCTTTATCATATTGAAAATGTGTAATACGCCACAGTATTGTTTTTGTTCTGACTTAATTTGTATTGTTATTGGTAAGATTTGTGTATTTACTTGAGCTTTGTGTGAATTTTGAACAATTACTGGAAAAAACACACAAATCTGGCAACACTGTTCCTCATCAGAACAATTATAGATGCTAAAGTATTAAAGTGCTACTGCTGTTTTGGTAACTTAAAACACATCAGAACGAAATATCACACAATCTCCTCTATTTCCTTGCATTATTAAATGTGGAAAAACAAATAAACAAACTTGAATGTAATGATCTATCTTATCCTGCTACTACACATTTGGTGCAGCAAGTACATAAGTATATAAATTTATTTTTATAAAGTCTGCTGTGATTTACTGCATCACGAAACTGCTACCTTTCACTTCTACAGCTTCTAAACACAACTTCTACATATGATTGAACAATTTTTGTTCTGTAAATTTAAGGATTGTTCCCATCTATATTAATGAACTGTTCTACTGTGGAAAATCACAATAGTGTGTGTGTGTGTGTGTGTGTGGGGGTGTGTGTGTGTGTGTGTCTGTCTATTTGTGGGCAGCCCATTAACATACACAACGCGTGCTACAAAATTAATTGTTCTGTTCCATCATCAATTATTGGATACATAATTATTTAATCCGTTTTGAAATGTTTGTGATTAGATTGGGTGAAGTGTCCTTAAAGGTCATTCATTATAATCGTTTTTTCTTTCTTCTTTTGTCGTGATCTTGATATAACAAACGTTGTTTTCTCGTTAACGGTATTTGAGTTTCCACGCACTGCAAATTGTTATGGGTATTATCCATGATGCTGCTGCTAGAACATGCTAATTTTGTGAGTTTACTCCCTTACAAAGAAATGAAGAGTCCAGAGTTTTTATGGTAGATTTATTTTAACACAGAAAGACAGGATATAAAAATAAATCCATAAAAAACTTTAAAGAAAGGTTATAAATTAATTTGTATTTGATCCCGTAACAAGAATTCTGACTCCCACACCCCCAAATTAGTCCTGTACCTTCAGGAAAGTGCTTTTAATATCAACTCGTGATGTGTATAAAACACATCGCGTCACAGAATCAACCTCTTTCATTTAAACCTGTCCAACACCATAGGAAAGAGCAAAGATCTGTCAAAGGACGTCAGGGACTGTTGGTGCGAGAATTAGAAAATAGAAGAAATGCAAGAGAAGTCATTCACCCTCATTCTGGAGCTCCATGAACTATCTCTGAGAAAGGTGGGGGATAGAAGAAATTACACAATTACACAGGAGGAGGAGATATGCAAAAGCAAACAGGCTTATTTCAATAATACATGTAATATTTTTTATAATATATATTAGAATAGTAGCATTTTCATATCTGCTTGGGTAATTATGTCTAATAATAGTTTCTAATTATTTGTGATCATTGTGTATTTGGCTTCTCTTGCTTGGTGGTCACCAAAAAGGTATACACAAAGACTCGTGAACATGTGTGTTTCTCATAATAATGTGTTTTGGACACATTCTAAATAAGAGATTACTGTGATCCTTTGCCGTGATCCAGCAGTACGTAACGTCCAACACATTCAATAACGAACGGGGAGTGAGCGTGAGTGAGGGGTTTATATAGGAGCGGGGTGGAGTGATGATGAGTCCCAGGTTAAGCTTGGAGCTCCAGAGAGAGCAGAGGCATGAAAGACAACGAGCCCCAGGTGTGCGTGGTTAAGCCTGGAGCTCCAGGGAGAGCATAGGCATGAGAGCCACAAAAGGGGGGTGTGGCAGGTGGGTCCCTGACACCTTCGCAGATGTGGGCATTTTTGGCACTGAGCATCGGAGTGGATGACATGTTTCTTCTGGCTCATTCTTTCACAGAGACAAACTCCAACATCCCCTTGCTGCTGTGTCACTCATTTTTAAAATATATATTCAATATTTGTGCTGCAGTGAATTAGACTGTGTATTTACCCTGCTGGTGTGTGTGTGTGTGTGTGTGTGTGTGTGTGTGTGTGTGTGTGTGTGTAAAACTGAAATTGGCAGTCTGCTGTAAGGAAAGCTGACTTTATCACAGCCTTGGCTTCCCACTATGCCTTTGACTTTTTGGCAGTCACTGAGACCTGGATATCTCCACAGAACACTGCTACACCAGCTGCTCTGTCTTCTGCTTATGCTTTCTCTCACTCATCAAGAGAAACCGGTAGAACTGGTGGTACAGGTTTACTGTTGTCACGGAGATGGTGTTTCACACTTCTCCCTTTGTCTCACCTAACCATGTCTTCTCTTAATTTCCATGCAGTTTTACTTGAAGCACAGACCTCTGCAGAAGCTGCTGCTTTCTTTCATTATTTACTTTCTTTGGTGTTTGTTTGTGTGTGTTTACTGATTAGTAGAAATACAAGATGGTGTCAAACTCAGTCAACATGTTCTACAGTGGAGTCAGACATAAAAGTAAAACAGGCACAAAACCTCATTAAACTGTATGTTCAAAACTTGCTTTTATATGATTAATAATATTTATAATTTAATACGACATACACATTTGTCAGGTTTTATTAATAGTAACAAAATTGGATGCTGTTAATTATGAAGTACTCGTTTGAGAACACTGGGACTTATGATGGTTAGATAGCTTAGTAAAAAATCTAAAAAGTAGGGCACAAAACTTGGAAAGATTTGAGAAAAAAACTTTTTTCAGTACCCACTTTTACATTCGGCACTAGTGAGAAACAGTATCATTGAGTTCAAGAGGGAGCAGTTTCTAGGGAGAAAAAGGCTGACTTTCCTCTCCTCCACAACATCTCCACTACATGCTGTTATTAATCACAGCACTTTCTCTTTTAGTTCTTGATCATTAAATTGAACTTGACGGAATGCGATGCAACTTGTCGTCAACAAGTTTTCCAAAAGTGAAAGTGTTTCTCAACCTCGATTCCTTTTTTAGGAGTGGTTAGAAAAACACAAAGATCTTCAACAGCAGACAGAAGCGGTGAGATTCATGTCCAACAACAAGCAGTGCAGAAGAAAAGTGGGTGAGTTTTTCCTAGAAGCGACTTTCTATCGAAATAATGCGTTTGTGTTTTCTATGTAATGGATTTTGTGGAAAGACCGCAGGGAAACTGCGCCACAGCAGCCGAAATGGAGGACAACAGGTTCCGGCCAAATTCCTCAGTTGGATTTGATGATGTTCTGAGTTTATTGAGGAGGATCTGACATGAGAACACCGGGATTGTTTGGTTGTTCCAAGCTGATCCTGGAATTGTTGTAATGGCTCAGGATGATTTCCCTTAAACAGGAGCAGATCATGGTCTTTCTCCTGAGGGAATGTTTCACCTCCTTCATTTGTTGGAGCCCCATATTAATAGTTTCACTCGTCATGGACAGTAGAAGAAATACAAATTTCAGGATTTTGTAGAATAATTTCTTTCTGTAAAGCTGCTTTGCGACAATTACCCATTTTTGAAATACATTTCAAAATATATCTGACAATATATTTTTTTATCTTATGGAAGTTTATCAGACCCACTTAAGTGACCCTTTTAAGGGGGTAGAATCAAGTCAGTTGGGTTTAAAAAGCAAATTGTTATTGTTTTGCAAAGACAACAAGCAGCAGAAAAAAGGCACTTGGATTATGGACTATATTTGGGAAAATGTATATGTTCAATTCCAGAAAAGAAGAATTGGGTAAGAGAAGTGATATCTGGAACTGTGACTGAGGTATCAACACAAATAATCAAAGAGAGCATCTCTGGAGCAGCAGTAATGTACACCAAATGTATGGTCATGAACTAAAACAAGTAAAAGTAATAAGATTTCTAGGATTATGGATGGACACCAAATTGACTTTACATACAAAACCTAGTAGATAAATGCAGAAAGGGGATAAATGTAATGAGATACTTGGCCGAAGTCAAACGGGGAGCCAGCAGACAATCATTAAAAATTAATTTACTGCACATTGATTAGATCTCCAATGGCATCTTAAGACAATGGCATCTTAATCTACAGTTCAGCCTCTGAAACATGGCTAATTAAATAGACAAGATTCAAACCCTAGCTTTAAGGATAAGTTGTGGAGCATCTCCAGTATGGTCAATCCACGTGGAAATGGGTGACATACTGAATCTATATAAAACAGCCTGATGAAAGACATCCAGTTAAAAAGGTACTAGAAAACTGTTGGGAATATGAATATTAAAGAATAAAACGTTTTGTCTGGATAGTAAATAATGAAGCACAGGAAATTAGATAAAGTAGAGATAAAAGATGCAGATCCTTTGGGACACAGAAACAAAAGGAAGACACCTACAGTATCTGCAATACAAAGAAATGTAGGGGTGAAAAGAACATGTGATCAAATCAGGGAAATGGATGTGATTATGACAAGATTATGAATCAGCCACACAACACTAAACCCAAATTTATACAAGATAGAAAATATATAATATCTCTCAATCATCTATTATCACTAATTGTTTGTATAGTTATTGTTATTATCCCTCCCTCATAGTTAAATATTGTTATATATGTTGTGTAGTTGCATTTGGGTACAGGGAACTCTCGTCTGGACCAAGATTGCAGCAGCATTGACGTATCACAGCAACAGACCAAAGTGACCAATCAGGCGTCTGTGTCTTATATGTCTATGGATTTCACTTCTAATGGACTTTATTGGACTGTGTGTGGAAAATATAGAAATACAAAAAACTTTAATTACTTTTTATAGAAAGAAATAAAAAATAGAACAGTGTTTATTGGTGTTGTGTTTATTGCACACCTCCCATCAGTCTGTGTTCAGATGAGGAATAAAGATGTTAAAAAATATGTGAGAATCAGTAAGACATCATGAGGATCATCTGGTTTTAGAAAGATTTTCCCCCAGTTTTAACTGCATGTTGTTTTTGTGTTTTCTAGGAATGTGATTGATTCCAGCAGAAGAGATCAACGTTTTCAGGACTTGAAAAATGGAGATCCCTGATCAGGGGACAGATCATGTGACCTCACCCTCAAAAGACTGGTAACCTGCCATGTTCTAGTATTTTACTAATGAACTGTTCATATCTGCAAATCTGAAAACATTTCTGAGAGCTTAATTTCATATATAAACATCACCCTAAATACATTTATTACACAATTAAATACTGGAGATTCTCATTACTGATGCACAATCAAAGAAAACCTTAATAACATCACCTCAATTACAGGGAACCAAATCAATAAGTGCTGTTTAACTCCAATCCAGCAGGAGCAGTTACAGTGGGCTGGAACTGTTTTCTACATAAACTACATACTATCAATTATAATCTTATCCAAACTAAATCTGTGTTTTTATCACCAGTTTTAAACCTGTGCTCTACTTCCTGCTCTACACCACCACTGCATAGGGACTTTTTCAATGCACTGGATTTTTTATCCTGATTTTAGCAACATTGAATTCTGTCTCATGGCCATTTTTATAATTTTTTACAGTAAACTACAGAGAGAGAAATCACACTCACCAGTGCCCAGCTGTGTCTCCATGAAGAGTGATCAGTCTATGGGTATTCCTATGGGATTTAGCACTGGAATCTCCTCACCTGGAAAAAGGTAACATCCCATAATTCTCCTAGTGAAAGTCACAGTTAATGGCTGCACTACACCGTCATTAGCAGCTGTTTAGATTTATATTATAGTTACTTGGTCTTTAGTGATTCTACAATACTTTCAGTAAATCCTTTAGATGAAAAAGTGTAAATATTTATTAAAGTCACAATCAATTACACGTAATGTCTTAAATCCTAAAATGAAAATACTAATATAAACAACAAAAAAGCTACAGGAAACATCGAAACACTACTACTTAAAGGTGTAAGCAGTATTTATGGGGATCAGGAACCCTGACTTAGTGATCAGAATCTTCTGTAGATCTTCAGATTTTAGCAACAATGAAATTCTGTCTTAAAGCCATTTCTATAATTTTCTACAGTAAACTACAGAGAGAGAAAACAGAATTGATTTAAAATGAAAATCTGCATTTTCCGCAACCTAAACTCCCACTTCCCAAAACCATGTGAGTAAGTGGAAATCTTTATCAGAAGATGATGTGAGACGAGAGATCAGAATTTCAGCTTTCATTTCCTGAAAGGTTCAGTGTAGTGTTCTAAGTGATGTAGCACATCTAGATGTAAAGATCAGGAAACTGAAAGATGGAATTCTGATCTATTGTTTTATTTTCATCTTTTACTCTCAAATCCAAATGTCTTCAGTGTCGAGCAAAAACCCAAAGAACTGGACTTCCTGTTCCAATACTTTTGGAGGTTTGTGTAGGAAGAATAGAAAAGTAGGAAAAAGTGTGAAATGAAAACAGGAGCAAATTTAAATCTCCAGGTGCACAATGTTGGAGTTGTATTCAGCTCTGTGTTCTCCAAGTGTTCATGCTCTTTTAATTATTGTAGTACAATTTGTGTTCAGGTTTAGACTCCAGTATTAATGTGAGGAACGTTGAGATCTTTAACACTTGTTGTTTTTGTTCCCAGTGTTCTACAGAAGGCAGGAGACAGAAGAGAAAAGAACATCATCACAGCTAAAGGGTACGATCAAAACCAGCACCATGACTGTGACACTGACACACTGCTATTCTAAAGCTCTCTGCTGTTAGTAACTACAGAGTGATTAGATGATAGAAAACCTCCAGTAGAATAAAGTAAATCCACAGTGAGAACATCATAAAGATCTATCTAGCAGGAAAAATGTGAACTTCTACTCTAATCATTGGAGCCCATATCTCACCATGTCTTCCTTCTTCACCCTGTCACAGACACGACCCAGAATCCACTGCTGCAGATGAATTCCAGAAGAAGTTCAAGTTCAATCTGATGAAGAAGTTTCAGTGTTTGAATGGATTGATGCTAAAGCAGGAAAATCCGAAAAACCGAGCACTCCTGAATGAGATCTACACAGAGCTCTACATCACAGAGGGAGACAGTGGAGACGTCAATAAAGAACATGAGGTGAAACAGATCGAGGCAGCATCCAGGAGGAACCCAACTGAGGACACACCAATTAAATGCAGTGACATCTTTAAACCCCTACCTGAACAAGACAAACCCATCAGGAACGTTCTGACAAAGGGAGTATCTGGAATTGGAAAAACAGTCTCTGTGCAGAAGTTTATTCTGGAGTGGGCTGAAGGGAAAACAAATCAGGATGTACACCTTATATTCGCACTTCCTTTCAGAGAGCTGAATTTGATGAAGGAGCAGAAACTGAGTCTGGTGGAGCTCCTTCATGTGTTTTTTAATGAGATGAAAGAAATGGACATTTCCAGGTTGGAGAAGGTTTTGTTCATTTTTGATGGTTTGGATGAGTGTCGTTTTCCTCTGGATTTCCAGAAGACAGTGAGAGTGTGTGATGTAACTGAATCAGCACCAGTGCATGTGCTGCTGATAAACCTGATCAAAGGGAACCTGCTTCCCTCTGCTCTCATCTGGATCACCTCCAGACCAGCAGCAGCTGATCAAATCCCCTCTGAGTGTGTCCATCGAGTCACAGAGGTACGAGGGTTCAATGACCCTCAGAAGGAGGAGTACTTCAGGAAGAGGATCAGTGATCAGAACCTGGCCAATAAGATCATCACACACCTGAAGTCATTAAGAAGCCTCTACATCATGTGCCACATCCCAGTGTTCTGCTGGATTTCAGCTGCTGTTCTAGAGAGAATGTTGGGTGAAGCAGAGAGTGGAGAGATCCCCAAGACTCTGACTCAAATGTACACACACTTCCTCATCATTCAGACCAACATCATAAGAGAGAAGTACCTACAGACGCAGGAGAGCGATGAAGAAATGCTTCTCAAACTGGGGAAACTGGCTTTGCAGCAGCTGGAGAAACAAAACCTGATCTTTTATGAGGAAGACCTGAGAGAGTGTGGCATTGATGTGACAGAAGCAGCAGTGTATTCAGGTGTGTGTACGCAGATCTTCAGCGAGGAGTTTGGGCTTCACCAGAGTAAAGTGTACTGCTTTGTTCATCTGAGCATTCAGGAACATCTCGCAGCTCTGTATGTGCACCTGAACTTCATGAAGGAACAGAGAAATGTTCTTAAATGGAATCAGATCTGGAGGATACTATTAGATGTTCTTAAACAGAATCAGGTCTGTAGGACACTTCCAGATGTTCACAGGAGTGCTGTAGATCAGGCTTTGAAAAGTCAGACTGGACATCTGGATCTTTTTCTCCGCTTTCTTCTGGGTCTCTCACTCGAGTCCAATCAGAAACTTCTACATTCCTTAATATTACAGACAGGAAGTAGCTTCCAGAACAAAGAGGAAACAGTTCAGTACATCAAGAAGAAGATCAGTGAAGATCTTCCTGCAGAGAAATCCATCAATCTGTTCCACTGTCTGAATGAACTGGGTGATGATTCTCTAGTGGAGGAAATCCAGCAGTATCTGAAATCTGAAGCACAAAGAGAACTTTCTCCTTCACAGTGGTCTGCTCTGGTGTTTGTGTTACTGACATCAGCACAGGATCTGGAGGAATTTGACCTGAATAAATACTTCACTCCAGATAAGATCAGAGATGAGATTCTTGTGAGAGTGATGCCAGTGATTGCAGCATCCAGAAAAGCAATGTAAGTGAAGCTGAATGAAATTGTTCTACTGTTCCAGTGTTGAGAACAAATCAAGGGTCTGAGTTATTCAGATGAATCGAACTCTGCAGGACTCTTTAGACTTTTTCCTTTCTCCTTTTAGAAACCTTTTAGATCAGATCTCATCCTCCATGTTTATACAACGTGTGTGTGATGATGTTCCTCAGCTGAAACTCTCGCCAAGCCAAATCTGAACATCTCCGACTGTCAATTCTTATTATTCCTCCATTTAATCATTGTGTTCAACTGATGTGTGTGATGTTGAAAGTGAGACGCTGCAGTGAAGCTTTGAGAACTTGTTTGATCTTCTGCATTTCTGTTCATTATTTTTTATTTCCTTCAGTATCAGATGCAGTAAAATTACAAAGAGAAGCTCTGTAGAAGCTCTGACCTCAGTGCTCAACTCAGAAACCTCCAGTCTGAGAGAACTGCATCTGACTGTCAATACACTGGATCTGTCTGGGAATAAACTAGAAGACTCAGAAGTGAAGCGTCTCTCTGCTCTACTGGAGAATCCTGAGTGTAAAGTGAGAGATCTGAGGTAAGATCATCTCTCTGAGAGACACAAGAAGTCACTAAAAGCTGCAGTGAATTGTTGTATACAGTGTTGTTTTTCAGGTGAAATTTGCTGTAGACAAATTTGCCAGAACAAATCTATCAGTAATGAAACTTCTCACTTCCACTAATCATTAATGCACTGAGAATTAGATCCATGTGTGAATAAAACTCCAGTTAAACAGAGAAAAAGAACCTGATTCATGACTTTGAACAGAAAGCAGCAATACCTTTACACCTCTTGTACACATAATGACAGGAATCTCAATCACAGCAATAATCATTGGTCAGGTTTAATATGAAGGGAGACGGTCCACCATAACACACACATCATCTTCAAATCATCATCATTGCTTTTTCAACCTGTTTCTAGGCGTCTTGCAGAATCATGAAGTGTGTGCCAGCTTGCATTGTTCTGGACTTCCCAGTTCCATTCTCTGTTTCTCAGAGCGACGTGTGTTTGTGCTGCTGCTCTCCTTCATCTCATCTTCTTTTACAACTTCTTTTCAGTTTTCTTGTGTCAGCAGTCTGAGATGAATCAAAGTGCAGTACAAATATTTATCTCTATTAAATCATCTTAAAATTCATTTATTTTAATTGATAAATTATATATTATATATTATATATAACTTTGTAAGTCCTGGAGAAATCTGCTGCAACTTATTTTACACAAATGAAATCTGCCCATTTTGTAGTCTCGCACTACATGACTGTCTAGACGAGGACTTCCATCAGTGTCTGTGCCTGGTTCTCACACCAACACTGCAGAAACGAGAGAGAACACACAGGATGTGTAATGTGTAGAAACTGAGTGAGTGAAGTGTGTGTCATTGTTTATCTGCAGGTTGCGTGATTGTGGAGTATCAGATGAAGGCTGTGCTGCTCTCACTTCAGCTCTGAGATCAAACCCCTCACACCTGAGAAAACTGAATCTGTATAGGAATAAAGTAGGAGACTCAGGAGTGAAGTGTCTCTCTGCTGTACTGGAGAATCCTCAATGTAAACTGAACAAAATGAGGTAAGATCATCTCTCTGAGAGTCACATGACCTGCTCCTCAGTAACACACAATAGTGAGACTGAAGCAGAGCTTTTAGGTTCAACATCAATGTTCTGAGGAGGAAGTTTGTTTCTTTTCACTGCACACCGATGATTTGTCACAGAGGCTTTGGGTCTGATGTACGTATGTGTGAAGCTGCAGCACAAAACGTGTCTTCAAACCACTGCATTGTGTCTAAAATGACTGTGAAACTGTAAAGTTTACTTTTAGTAACACAAACTACATACACATGTCCTGTTTTCTCTCTTACACACACACACACACACATACACACTCTGCATAAAAGAAAGAGTCTTGTTTTTGTCACTGAATAAATCAGTTTCAATATTCATTTTATTTATCTGAATTCTCTCATTTACAAAATCTGTTTCTGCATATATATATATAAGTGTGTGTCATTGTGTATCTGCAGGTTGTGTGATTGTGGAGTATCAGATGAAGGCTGTGCTGCTCTCGCTTCAGCTCTGAGATCAAACCCCTCACACCTTAGAGAACTGGATCTGACTGTGAATAAAGTAGGAGACTCAGGAGTGAAGGGTCTCTCTGCTGTACTGAAGAATCCTCACTGTAAACTGGAGATACTGTGGTAAGATCATTTCTCTGAGAGTCACATGACCTGCTCCTCAGTAACACACATTCTTTAATAGTGAGACCAAAGCAGAGCTTTTAGGTTCAGCATCAATGTTCTAAGGAGGAAGTTTATATATTTATTATTTTTTTTACTTTTGTTTGTTAGTTTAAATTAGTGTTGATTTAATTTTTATCTTTTTATAATCATGACTTTTTTATTGACTTTTGTATTGTTTTAGTTTCTAATATCTAATAAATGTAGAAAAGTGTCAGAATAATGAAGAAAGAGAAGATGATCTAATATCTAACAAGCTAAAAAAATCCCTCAGTGTAGAATTGAGCTGTTGTGACTTTTATTGCAGCTCAAAAGTCAAATTAAACCTGCAGCATTAAATCTGTATTTCCAGTAGATTAACACCTGAAAATACTGTCTGGAGCTGAAGAACCTACAGCTTCTTTTACTCCACATTCAGATTTCAAAGATTTCACTTTAGATGTTTCTCCTTTTCTCTCTCTAAGTCAGTGATGTAAGTGTCATGGTCAGTGATGTGAATGTGATGGTCAGTGATGTGAGTGTAATGGTCAGTGATGTGAGTGTGATGGTCAGTGATGAGATTTTGATGGTCAGTGATGAGTGTGATGGTCAGTGATGAGTGTGATGGTCAGTGATGTGAGTGTGATGGTCAGTGATTAGAATTTGATGTCCACTGATGAGTGTGATAGTCAGTGATGTGAGTGTAATGGTCAGTGATGTGAGTGTGATGATCAATGATGAGAGTGTGATGATCAGTGATGTGAGTGTGATGATCAGTGATGAGTGTAATGGTCAGTGATGTGAGTGTGATGGTCAGTGATGAGAGTTTGATGGTCAGTGATGAGTGTAATGGTCAGTAATGTGAGAGTGATGGTCAGTGATAAGAGTGTGATGGTCAATGATTAGAGTGTGATGGTCAGTGATAAGTGTAATGGTCAGTGATGTGAGTGTGATGGTCAGTGATGTGAGTGTAGTTGTCAGTGATGTGAGTGTGATTTTCAGTGATGTGAGTGTGATGGTCAGTGATGAGTGTAATGGTCAGTGATGAGTGTGGTGGGCAGTGATGAGTGTGGTGGTCAGTGATGTGAGTGTAATGGTCAGTGATGTGACTGTGCTGGTCAGTGTTGTAAGTGTGATGGTCAGTGATGAGAGTTTAATGGTCAGTGATGAGTGTGATGGTCAGTGATGAGTGTAATGATCAGTAATGTGAGTGTAATGGTCAGTGATGTGAGTGTAGTTGTCAGTAAAGTGAATGTGATTGGTGATGTGAGTGTGATAGTCAGTGATGAGTGTGATGGTCAGTGATGACTGATGGTCAGTGATGTGAGTGTGATGGTCAGTAATGAGTGTGATGGTCAGTGATGAGTGTAATGTTCAGTAATGTGAGTGTGATGGTCAGTGATGTGAGTGTAATGGTCAGTGATGTGAGTGTAATGGTCAGTGATATGAGTGTAATGGTCAGTGATGAGATTTTGATGGTCAGTGATGAGTGTGATGGTCAGTGATGAGTGTGTGATGGTCAGTGATGTGAGTGTGATGGTCAGTGATGTGAGTGTGATGGTCAGTAATGAGTGTGATGGTCAGTGATGAGTGTAATGATCAGTAATGTGAGTGTGATGGTCAGTGATGTGAGTGTGATGGTCAGTGATGTGAGTGTAATGGTCAGTGATATGAGTGTAATGGTCAGTGATGAGTGTGATGGTCAGTGATGAGTGTGTGATGGTCAGTGATGTGAGTGTGATGGTCAGTAATGAGATTTTGATGGTCAGTGATGAGTGTGATAGTCAGTGATGAGAGTGATGGTCAGTGATGTGAGTGTGATGGTCAGTGATGTGAGTTTGATGGTCAGTAATGAGATTTTGATGGTCAGTGATGAGTGTGATGGTCAGTGATGAGTTTAATGGTCAGCGATGTGAGTGTGAGGGTCAGTGAGGTGAGTGTGAGGGTCAGTGATTAGAGTTTGATGGTCAGTGATGAGTGTGATGGTCAGTGATGTAAGTGTAATGTTCAGTAATGAGTGTGATGGTCAGTAATGTGAGTGTAATGGTCAGTGATGTGAGTGTAATGGTCAGTGATGAGTGTAATGATCAGTCATGTGAGTGTGATGGTCAGTGATGTGAGTGTGATGGTCAGTGATGTGAGTGTGATGGTCAGTGATGAATGTGATGGTCAGTGATGAGTGTGGTGGGCAGTGATGAGTGTGATGGTCAGTGATGTGAGTTTGATGGTCAGTGATGAGTGTGATGGTCAGTGATGTGAGTGTGATGGTCAGTGATGTGAGTGTAGTTGTCAGTGATGAGAGTGTGATTTTCAGTGATGTGAGTGTGATGGTCAGTGATGAGTGTGGTGGGCAGTGATGAGTTTGGTGGTCAGTGATGTGAGTGTAATGGTCAGTGATGTGACTGTGATGGTCAGTGATGAGAGTTTAATGGTCAGTGATGAGTGTGATGGTCAGTGATGAGTGTAATGATCAGTAATGTGAGTGTAATGGTCAGTGATGTGAGTGTAGTTGTCAGTAAAGTGAGTGTGATCAGTGATGTGAGTGTGATGGTCAGTGATGAGTGTGATGGTCAGTGATGAGTGTGATGGTCAGTGATGTGAGTGTGATGGTCAGTAATGAGTGTGATGGTCACTGATGAGTGTAATTATCAGTAATGTGAGTGTGATGGTCAGTGATGTGAGTGTGATGGTCAGTGATGTGAGTGTAATGGTCAGTAATATGAGTGTAATGGTCAGTTATGAGATTTTGATGGTCAGTGATGAGTGTGATGGTCAGTGATGTGAGTGTGATGGTCAGTGATGTGAGTTTGATGGTCAGTAATGAGATTTTGATGGTCAGTGATGAGTGTGATGGTCAGTGATGAGTGTGATGGTCAGCGATGTGAGTGTGAGGGTCAGTGAGGTGAGTGTGAGGGTCAGTGATTAGAGTTCGATGGTCAGTGATGAGTGTGATGGTCAGTGATGTGAGTGTGATGGTCAGCGATTAGAGTTTGATGGTCATTGATGAGATTTTGATGGTCAGTGATGAGTGTGATGGTCAGTGATGAGTGTGGTGGTCAGTGACAAGAGTAATGGTCAGTAATGAGTGTGATGATCAGTAATGTGAGTGTAATGATCAGTAATGTGAGTGTAATGGTCAGTGATGTAAGTGTAATTGTCAGTGATGTGAGTGTAGTTGTCAGTGATGTGAGTGTGATGATCAATGGTGTAAGTCTGATGGTCAGTGATGTAATTGTGATTGTCAGTGATGAGTTTAATGGTTAGTGATGTGTGTAATAGTCAGTGGTGTGTGTAATTGTCAGTGATGAAAGTGTAATGGTCAGTGATGTGAGTTTGATGGTCAGTGATGTGAGTGTGATGGTTAGTGATGATTGTAATGGTCAGTGATGTGAGTGTGATGGTCAGTGATGTGAGTCTAATGGTCAGTGATGTGGGTGTGATGGTCAGTGACATGAGTGTGATTGTCAGTGGTGTGAGAGTAATTGTCAGTGATGTAAGTGTAATGGTCAGTGATGTGAATGGTAATGTAAACCATAGAGAAATAAGGGCTTCTTTACTGTAGTTTCACTCCCAACCATAGGGGGCGCTGGGGGACTGACTCTATTAAAGCCTATGGTTATCAGAATTCCCCCCCCCCCCCTTTTGCTATTTCTTCTCCTCGTGAATGCCAGCAGAAATAAAACTTCTGAAATTCTGAAACCAGCAGAAAGCAGAAAACCGAGGCAATAATTACAAGTAGAAACGATTGTTGTTGGTTTTTTTGAGTACTAGAAAGGTTGGATGAACCAATATGGCAAGCCTAGCTCAGTAAAACTGGTAGATGATCTTTAACGGAGTGGCCAGCCATTGATTTGTCATCAGAGGAATCCTGATTTATGTCAAGAGTGCCAGTTAAGGCATTATTCACACAAAGTAGTGTTACAACAAGTGCACTTGAGGAAATTAATGCTTACTTAAATACACATTCCCAGAACTCTGGATCCAAATTCTACATTCACTTACCAAACCAACTGAACATTTAAGGGGAATTTACTTTAGTTTTTTATTATTTAAAAGAGCTCTTTCTTTTTTGTTTTATCATTATTGTGCCATTTATTTTGCACTTTTGTTAGGAGGCAATAAAATTGTCAGCTGTTAGGCGCTACAGTAAAGTTAGAGATGAGAGTGAAAAGACCAGTAAGGGAAGTAAAGAAGGAGATCAGGTGACGTCTGTGGGAGCTGAGGGAGTTCAGGCTTGTGAGGTGGAGGAAGCCCTGACCAAGCAGCTGAGTGATTTATCTCAGCATTCTCTTGAGAGCATCAGAGATGAGGAACAGTGGTCAGACACGTCTTAAAAGAATCTTTACTCTGTCAAACAAATAAACAGATTTTTGGATGAGACTAAAGGAAAAAGAATTGTTTCCGTGTTCCTCTGCACAATGTCCTGCGCGGGGAGACTCGGGGTTCGGGGGTGTGTGTTGGTACATCGGACGGAGGCTTTGGTGGTGGGTCCATGGGACAGCGGTGCGGTGCAGCTTTGGCCGCGCCTCGGAAGCACGATCCAGACACGCGACAACAACAACAACAAACTTTCCGGAATGGCCGCTCCGTTACCACGGTAACGGCCGCTGACGCGAAGCGACTCAATCCAGGGGTAGCCAAACACCGGAAATGGGCGTTCTTTCAGACTGTCAATCACTCAAAAATAGTTTGGGACCCTAAAGCAAAACCTAAAGGTCTGCTGGGTGGCCATTTAAATATAAGAAGCATTATGTCAAAAACAGAAGAAGTTAATCATTTGTTACTTAACTCAAATTTGGATTATCTCTGTCTGTCTGAGACTTGGCTCTATAACAATGCCCCCTCTGCAGCACTTAACATCCCTGGCTATAATATGTTCAGGAGAGATAGGGAAGGAGCAAAGGGTGGCGGTGTCATGATATACATAAAAAACAATATTAAGTGTCAGGAAATTCAATGGCTGAATGATCATGATCTGGAATGCTTAGGCTTAAATATTATACTATCACCACAAATGTCTTTTACAATTATTGTCGTATATCGCCCCCCCTCTTCTGAGTCTATTTTTTATGAAAAGTTTGAAGAATTACTGAAAGAATTTAACCTAAATAAAGAGATCATTATCTTGGGGGATTTCAATATAAATTGGGAGGACATATCTTCTAGAAAAAAGCTTAAAAAAATAACTGACAAATTTGATCTAGCTCAAATGATCAATGGACCCACAAGAATCACAGCATCAAGCAGCACCCAGATTGATTTGGTTTTTACCAACCGACCTGAGAGAATATTTAAATCATACAACATGTTAGCTGGTCTTTCTGATCACAATTTGATCCTTGTGGCCAGGAAGCTCTCAAAAAAGAGATTTGATTATTCTGTCAGAGACCGTGAGTTTGTGGGAATCCCAAAAAAACGTCAAGATGGATTTAAGAGAGCAGTCCAGCAGATTGACTGGGATCACATACTGTTGGGAACTAATTGTGAAATGGACTGTGAATCTTTTGTGGCGACAATTGAGAGAACAATTAAAGATTTTAACTGTAAAATTAAACACAAACACAATAAAAATATACTTCCCTGGATGAACACAGACATACTCAAACTAATGAAAGAGAGGGATTGTGCGTTAAAAAATGCTATTAAAACTAAGTCAGCTAGTGCTAAAATTCTATTTACAACACTGAGGAATAAGACCGTTAAAGCTATACGCAAGGCCAAAGCAGATTTATTTTTGACTATAATAGAAAATGCAAAAGGGGATCCCAAAATAATATGGAACCAACTGAAAAAACTTGTAGGACAGGACACAAAAAGGAAACAACTTTTGGAAATTAAGATAAATGGACAAATTACAAATAATACAAACAAAGTGGCAGAGGTTTTCAATAATTTTTTTATTGAATCTGTATCCACTACTGTTCAAAGCTTACCATCGAACAACCTATATATTTGTCCGATAAATAACTTAGAGCCAATTTTCAACTTGGGCACAGTCACAGAAACGGAAGTCTTACAGACAATAAAAACATTAAAAGTTTCCAGAACTAGAGACATATTTGGCATAGATATGTGTATGCTGAAAGAACTTAGTTACACATTATTTGCACCAGTAACCAAAATTGTCAATCTCTCCTTTACTGAGGCAGTATTTCCAAGTGTGTGGAAGTCAGCTGCTGTTGTTCCAATTCTCAAAAATGGAGATCCATTGTCAGTGGACAATTACAGACCAATTAGCATTATATCAACAGTGTCAAAAGTTGCAGAGAAACTAATTTCAAAACATATAATAACACATTTGAATACCACTAAATTTTCTCTTCATCCAATGCAATTTGGTTTTAGAACTCAACACTCCACAGAAACTGCTAATTGTTTTTTCACTGAAAATATTAAGCATTTACTGGATAAAGGTGGTGTGGTTGGAGCTGTGTTTCTCGATTTAAAAAAAGCTTTTGACACTGTAAACCATAAAATATTATTAACCAAATTAAGCAAATTCAATTTCTCCTTTGATGCAATAAAATGGATAGAATCATATCTATCGAATCGCTTACAGTCAGTTAGGATCAGTGATTACCATTCACCACCCCTCGTCATGTCCACAGGGGTTCCTCAAGGTTCTATTTTGGGGCCACTATTATTTTCACTTTATATAAACGATCTCCCTTCAGTTTGTGCAGATGTCTATATTCAGATGTATGCAGATGACACAGTCATTTATACCCATGGTAGAAACGCGAAACAAGTAGCTGAAAAACTTACACAGTCGATGGTCCAAGTTTCTGAATGGCTAAATCAATCCTGCTTAAAACTTAATGTAAATAAAACGGTTTCAATGTTTTTTTCTAAATCAAACATTGCAAATAATCAGGCAGATATTTATGTGTCAGGGAAAAAAATAAAAAGTGTGTCAGAATTCAAATACTTAGGTATCATAATTGACTCTAAACTAACTTTTAAATCACAGATAAAAAAAGGTCTGTAATTGAGTCAAATTTAATATTGCAAATTTTCGGTTTATAAGATCCAACCTGTCACTTCAGGCAGCTAAAATGTTCATGTATAGCATGGTCATGCCTCACATGACTTACTGTCTTACAACCTGGTCACAGGCAAATAAAACAACATTAAAATCTTTGGAGTCACTTTACAAACAGACAATTAAAATTGTGGATAAAAAAACATTACGATATCATCACTGTGCCATTTTACAAAAGCATAAGTTTTTAAGTTGGGAAAATGTCATTAAATATTCAAACCTTTGTCTGTTATATAAAATCATTCATGGGCTGTCATCTCCACCACTTAGTCAGTTTGTAAATATTAAAAATACCACACAGAGAGTAACACGAGGGTCAGTCCGAGGAGACTGTGTTGTTCCTCTGAGGAAAAGTGTATTTAGTCAGAGTGCCTTTTCAGTTACAGCTGCAAAGGAGTGGAACTCTGTACCTCAGAACATCAGAGAACTCACCACATACACTTTGTTTAAAAAGCATTTAAAAAACTGGTTCTTAGTACATCAGATCTGTCAGCATTAATAAGAAAAGGTGTTTTTCCCTTAACCCAACTTGCTGTTTTATAGTAAACTTGTATAATGTATTTAACAATAGGATTTAAAGAATTATATCTGTTTTATTATTTTTTTATATATTAGTATTGTTTCTTGTAATTCTTTGTTTTTAGGTTGACAATTTTAAGATCTGTCCAGGGACAACGGATGAAAAATAGCCTTTTGGCTAATTCTGGTGCATTTACAGTAATGTTAATTAATGTACACTGTCCCTGTCAAATAAATAAATAAATAAAGTAAGCGATTTCTTTCCCCGTCTAGAAAAGTTTGTGTCTTCTGAGCAAAACATGTTCCCTCTAAACCACACCACAGCAGAAACATATACATTAAACAACTCTCAACAGCAATCATCCTGTAAAAGAGACTAACAAGAAGAAGTCATCATGTTTCCTCTACTGTTTTTCTCTCTATCAGCTCTCTATTATCTTTCTCTTTTTTTCTAATGGAGATTCTGCAGGTGGGATCCCTGAGCGTAAATGAGATAGACGTCCCAGAGTGACACTCCAGCGACTCGGCCGTAGAGGCCGCCACACTCCGGTGGAGTGAGCCTTGACTCCAATCGGAGCGGGGACCAGGAATTGCAGCCAAACAGCTGCACCGACCGCCTCCAAGGACTCGTCCTGTCTAGATAAGCACCCAGTGCTCGCACTGGACACAGCCCACGTAACCCCTGGTCGGGGGCTATAAACAGAGGAGGGCAGAATGCCTGTAACACAACACATGATGTGGGAGCACCCAGCCCGTGTAAAGAAACACTCTGGCCATGCCAGGGGGCAATTCCAGGCGGGACGAGGCAACTGCCAAGTCCAAGACAGGCACTCTAAATTGCTTCCAGGGCCACAGCCTCCGGGTGCCACGGAGGAAATGTGTCACCAATGGGACCTACCCAGCAAACTCGGAAACCCTCAGGGTCGAAGGGGTTAACCCTGTGGCAAACTGTACCTGCAAAAACTCCAGAACCGAACTTACCGGGCAGTAAACTGGGTCTAAGTCATGGTGCTCACACCGTGACGCGAACAGTCGCCATCGTGTGGCGTACAACCTCCTCGTGGAGGGAGCTCTGGAGTGGAGAAGGGCCTCTTTTACCTACAAAATGTGCTCCCTCAGGGGCCACAGCCTCCACAACCCTGGGCGTGGATGAACCAGGGTTCCACCCGCCATCGAAGTGCTACCAGGAGGAGACAGACTTCCTCCCGGCGAACTCATTCCAGAACTCCCAAAAGCAGCACGATCGGGGGAAAGGCGTACAGGCGTAGCCTCGGCCAAGACCGTCCCATGGCAGCCACTGTCTGGATAGGGCATCTGCTCAGACATCCAATCGTCCCGTGTTGTAAACGTCCCTAAATGAGAGGAGTTCGTCCCCGCACCAGTTGTTTGCAAGGGGCATGACCAGAGGCCCCCCTGGTGGTTGATGTACGAGACCACCGCAGTATTGTCCGTGCGGACCAACATATAGCGATCTCTGAGGACTGGGAGGAAGTGTTGTAACCCCAACAACACTGCCAGCATCTCCCGGCAACCTATGTGCCACAAGAGACGTGGGCCACTCCACAGACCCTGGTGCAGAGTGGCCACTCATGACCGCTCCCCATCCGGTGAGGGAAGCATCCGTCGTTAGCGTTATGGGACGACAAGGAGTCCCTGAAACGGGGCCTCTGGAAAGAACGTAGGCTCCTACCATGCAACCAAGACTCAAAGGGCACTCCGCGAGACCTTGATTGTACGATACAGCCTCCCTCTGGTGGAGAACCCTCCTCCCCCAGAGCCACCACTGGAGGGGCCACATGTGGAGAAGGCCGAGTGGAAATACACTAGACACTGCCACCATGAGACCCAGCAGCCTCTGGAACTGCTTCACAGTGACTGGCTGGCCTGCTCCTACCCTCCTGACTGCAGTGAGGATGACTACAAACCAGACGGGAGACAACCGTGCCCGCAACCCAGCCTAGTCCCACACCACGCAGAGAAAGTGATTCTCCGCCCTGGGGAAAGTACACTCTACCTGGCGTTTCAGTCTGAACCCTCAGTACCTTCATGCAGGTGAGAATAGCATCTCAATGCCGAACTGCCTGTTGCTCTAACAAGCCAACATCAACCAATCGTCGTTACAAAATGTGGATGCCCTGAAGCCGCAGCGGGGTCAGTGCCGTGTACACGCACTCTGTGAAGGCACGGGGAAAAAGCGATAGGCCGAATGGAAGGACCGATATTGGTAAGCTTCGCCCCCTGAACCCGAGCCTCAAAAGTGAGTGGTTCAAGGAGTGGAGATCCAGAATAGGATGCCACCCTCAGTCCTTCTTCGGAACAATGAAGCACGGGCTGTAGCAGCCTGATTTTCTGAACAAGGAGGAGGGAACCATCTCGATGGCCCGTTTCCTCAGGAGAGCACGCACCTACTGTCCCAGGACCAGAGCCTTCATGGGTTCCACCAGGGTGTGACACACCCCTTTGAGCCTGGGGAGGAGTAAACGCAAAATGAATTGCGCAACCCTTCTCCACAGTACGCAGGACCCCCGAGAGACTCCTGGCAGCCCTCCAGACTGACAGAAAGTCTCAACAGGGAGAACCAACCACTCTGACCCACTCAGAGCGGCTGGAGCGGTGCTCTGCAGCCCACTACACCTCCTGAGAGGCGGCGGATCCCCCCATCCACAGCAACCATACGCGGGGAATACGGGGAGCAAATCGCTGAAGAAAGCTGCGCCCTGAACACGACCCTTGGCAGGGCTAGCAGACAGTCCTCCTGAACCGAACAGCAGAAGCAGCGTACTGCGGCCGTTGAAGCCCCCTAAGAGGCGGCGGATGACCCCCATCCGCAACAAACTTTCGGGTGGAATAAGGGAGTTTACCGCTAGAGGGAGGCAGTGTCCTGAACACCCTGTGGCAGGGCCGACAGACCGACCTCCCGGTAGTGCAAGGGAGGGACGGGCACCGTAGCATGAGGTGCACACCACCCTCCAAAATGCAAGCTATCAGGCTAACGCACCACAGTCTGTACACTAGAGGCGAGGACGAACCTCAGGTTGTCCCGCCCATCCTCGGGCTTAGTGTCGCCAGGGGCCGAGGGGTCACCGCGGCGCACAGAAGGAAGCTCACATCGTCCCCCATAGCAGGCCAGCCTGGTATGCCTGCAACACACATCGTGTCGAAGCAACCCGCAGCCTGACCAGGCACGTAGCGCTACCTACCAGAGCCAAGCGGCTCTTCGTAGGCAAATCGATAGCCGTCATACATGCAGCACTCAGGGAGAGACAGCTAGCTAGCATCTCCACCACAAGCGGCATAGCCCTGTAGTTGCGCTACTTAGCTCCAATAACATTCGCGCACAGTGAGAAACATCAGAAAATCATGCCCGCACACAGGCCTCCAAGGGCCCAGACACCTCGGTGCGCAGATCAGGGAAGGCTGAGGCTGTGACACATGGAGCAGGAAACGCTCATCCAGCTCACTGGGTGCGCTCTGCTTCTGCTACACAACCGGCTAGATCCAGCTCAGACCCGGCCCATGCCACGACCTCAAGGAGCTCCATGTACAGCACAGGCTGTGAGGAGTCTGCAGGCTCGCCAGCATTCATCATCTCGTCCTCCTTGGAGAGAGAGACATGCATTCTATGCCGCCCGCACCGGGAGAAGAAGCAGCCGGCAGGCATGCCTCCCCGAATTTCTCGAAATTTCTCCCACCTCGGAGAAAGAAATACAAAGCACCGCGTCACACACACAAGGAAAAGAACCGGTTTCAAACGAGCGCTCTCCCCGGGGAACGGGAGCTCGGCTAGCAGCCGGGAACACATAGCCACACGGCTAAAATGCTAACAGCCGAATACCATCGAGAGCCGAAGACGCAAGGAAGAGCGCTCTCCGAAAATTCTCCAACCTCGGAGGAAGAAATACGGAGCATTACCTCATACGCACCGGAGAAAGAAATTCTAACAACTTATACCCTCGAGAGCCGACTAAGCACGCTCCGAAGCTAAGCAAACAACACATCGGCAGACGGAATTCTGCCTGCATATAAGTTCATGACTGCACAGATAACACACTCAAAGCGCTTACCTGAACGAGCAGAAGCTAATGTCGCTACCACCACACAGCCATCTTGTAGCTTCCTGGTTTACGTGACGTCGCCTGTCTATGATGCCACGGCTTGCCTATTGGCTAGATTTCACATGTGGTTCAGAGCGCGGTCACGCAGTTGCGTTCCCATAGTGTTTCGACGCAGCTCGAGTTCCTGAAGGGAAACTGCTAATATATGAACTGGATTTTTACTTGTTTGTATTAAACCCCTAAAAACAGCATCAATTCAGTTCATTCTTTTCCATTTCACTTCCTTTTCTACACAATCATATGGTAATTTCTCTTCCCTAAATAAAAAGTTCAGTAGTAGCTAAATATTTTTCCTGCTTTTTGTATATTTGGGGCCATAAACAAAGTGTTTACATTTCCATGTGCGGCATCAAGCAGACGACTCCACAAGTGCTTTAAGGGTCAATACACTTTACACGCACTTTCTCGATTTCCCACCACTGACTAATAGGTTCAACAGATTCAAACCTCTTCTTCTCTTTTTTCCATTTTTTCCAAAAGTGTTTGAAGTTTTCACAATGTTTTTTCCTGTGAAGTTTATGACTGAAATGCCAGTAGGAACTTCTGTGTTCTTGTTATTAGTGTGCACTCGACTGGGATTAGTTTATGGTCTGAATGTCGTGTAGGGAGAAGATCAGAGTGTGTGACCGTGTTCCGAATGGTGTGTGTGATATGTAGAACATGTCTAAATGTGTTGCAGGAACCCTGCCTGTGTGGAACTTCACCCATGTGTACTGAGGTGTTCGTAGGTTGTTTTCTCTCCATATGTCTGAGAAGTTCAGGAATTTAGTTCTTACTCTTGCTGATTTAGCATGTGGTCTCCCCCAGGAGAATAAAGTCCCTTACACCCCCTCTCTCTTTCTAGTGGAAAGAACACAGAGGATGTGTAAATTGTAGAAACTGGGAGAGTGAAGTGTGTGTCATTGTGTATCTGCAGGTTGTGTTGTTGTGGAGTATCAGAAGAAGGCTGTGTTGCTCTCGCTTCAGCTCTGAGATCAAACCCCTCACACTTGAGAGATCTGGATCTGTCTGGGAATAAAGTAGGAGACTCAGGAGTGAAGTGTCTCTCTGCTGTACTGGAGAATCCTCACTGTAAACTGGAGAAACTGTGGTAAGATCATCTCTCTGAGAGTCACATGACCTGCTCCTCAGTAACACATTCTCTAATAGTGAGACTGAAGCAGAGCTTTTAGGTTCAGCATTAATGTCCTGAGGAGGAAGTTTGTTTCTTTTCACTGCACACTGATGATTTGTCACAGAGGCTTTGGGTCTGATGTACGTATGTGTGAAGCTGCAGCACAAAACGTGTCTTTAAACCACTGCAATGTGTCTGAAATCACTGTGAAACTGTTAAGAGTTCACTTTCAGTAACACAAACTGCATACACGTCCTGTTTTCTCACACACACACACACACACACACACACACACACACACACACACACACACACATTCATACACTCTTTCTCTCACACACACACACACACACACACACACACACACACACACACACACACTCTCTCTCTCTCTCTCTTTCTTTTTCACACACGCACACACACTCACTCTGCATAAAAGAAATAGTCTTGTTTGTGTCACTGAATTACAGTTTTTACCAATTGCTTACACACGTTTCCAAAACCAAGTCTTCTTTTTTCTAAACTCTACACACAATTCTCAAAACTGCACACACAAAATGCAAAATAGCTCACATCACCTTCAAAATGCAACACTGCATTCAAAATGCCATAAACACATGTCAGAATGAAGCATTTGCATCAAATGGCAAACACTTTTTTCATAATAATAAATTTTTGATATACCATGTAAACACTGCTGTTCTAAATTTAAAGCTCTTTGGTCGTTCATAGGCTTATATCTACATTTCAATAAAATTTTCTACAGTGAAAGTAATCTGCTGAGAGGGGTACACCAGAACCAGCAATGCAATGTAGAAACAGAAAATATTTATTAGGCCAAAGATTACTGTTGTATACATTAGCATACAAAAAAACTATAAACATGTAAACCAAAAGTATATTCTTTACAGTAGAATACAGTAAATTGTGTGTGGGGTCCCGGTCCAGGGGAGGGGGAATGCAGTCCCCAGTGCTAAGCTTCATCTTTTCTCCGAGCTGGGTCTGGCCACAATTCTTTGTCCACATCACAAGCTACGTTTTCTCTTGCTAAACATCGAGGGAAGTATCTCCTAGCATGGCGCATCCAACCTTGAACAGAGGCAACCTCTATGTCCCCACATGTGTCCTCCATTGTCTGGAGAAGTGGCATGCGGGCCAAGGGTTGGCGATCATACACTTTCCAGCGCCAGGCTGAGAAGAATTCATCTATGGGATTTAGAAAAGGTGAATATGGGGGTAGGTACAAAACTACAAATTGTGGATGGGTGGCAACCCAGTTTTGGACCAGAACAGCCTGGTGAAAACTAACATTGTCCCATATAACCACAAACCTAGCAGGCGCCTGATCTGGATTAGGGACACGTATTGTGTGAATTGCATCCAGAAAAGTGAGTATATGGCCGGTGTTGTATGGATCCAGTGTGGCATTGTGATGGAGGACCCCGTTTTGAGTGATGGCAGCACACATGGTTATATTACCCCCACGCTGTCCAGGGACATTGGTAATTGCCCTCTGTCCTATAAAATTTGTCCCCGGCACCTGGTTTTGGTGAGGTTGAAGCCAACCTCATCCACATGAATAAATTCATGACGAATTACATGGGCATCCATCTCCAATACTCTCTGTAACAGACAAAAATGTATACAGATGAGTAAATATGGTATGTCTGAAGTACTGGAAGTACTGGAATTAGCACTTTCCAAGTTTGTAGAATTCGAGTTATATTTATATTGTGTTTGTATTCTTGCGTACCAGTGTAGATTTATTCACTACTAGAGATTTAAAGCACTTTTGTACGTCGCTCTGGATAAGGGCGTCTGCTAAATGCCGCAAATGTAAATGTAAATGTAGTGTTGCATACATACCTCTACAAAGTCATGTCGCTGATTCTTGACTCTGTCAGAGTTTTTCTCAAATGGCACCTTGTAAAGTTGTTTCATCGTCACTTGGTGACTTGGAGAATGTGTTGTATGATTGACAGGTTTGCAGCATTGATGTCGTTAAATATGGTGTCGTTATTCTAGATATGCTCTCTTATCTCTCGAATCCTAACTGCATTGTTGGCCAAAACCATATTTACAATTGCAGTCTTGTACATCTGTAAACAAGCGTCCTCGTCCTTGATGATGTCTTAGCCTTTCCACTCTGTACAGAATTTAAACGCAGTATTGTCGGATCTTAGAATCCCCTCTGAGACCAAACACCTCAGGAGTGCTCCAAGTTACCAAGTTACCAATTTCCACATGTTCAGCATAGGAACTGTAAGCCATTTACAAAAAAAAAAAATGTAGTACAGCATGATAACTAACCTCATTCATTCAATGCAGTGTAGTAAATGGATGCCTCAGAGTTACAAATGTTTATGCAATACTATGCAGTCATACGTATTTTACAGTACATTATTAAAATGCTAAAATAGTCATTACATAGTTGCATACCTGTTCTGATGGACACCACTGTAAATCGACTTAAGTTGAACGGCCAAACCATGGTTGATTACATGATCAGCAAGTGTTGCCCTAATCTCATCAGAGATGGCTCTCCTTTGCCATCTTCCTTTTCTTCCTCTTCCCCATCCCCTTCCTCCTCCTACTCCTCTTGTTCTCTGTTTATTGTTAGCATCCATTGTTCAAAACAGGTAATCTGACCTTTGACCTATTTATATGCCTATCTATACTACTGTAAAGTAAAGCAGTGATTGGTTAGTGATCAATTAAGCAATTAGTGTTTCCAGATGTGTCTGTGTGACCTGGCGACTAAGTGTAGCATTTTGATTGGTTGTGTTTGAAAAAGGAAAGCAAGTCACTTCCTGATAGATCTTTGTGTTTTAGGTAGAGAATTGTATGTAGTGTTTTGAAAAAAAGTGTTATATGCAATTGAAAACGGAGTCAAAGGTTGAAAAATGGCTTATGGTTTTGAAGATTTGGCATGGAGTTTTGCACTTTAACTGAGAGGTTTCAATAATCGTGTGACATGAAAAGATTTTGTGTGTAAGCAATTGGTAAAAACTGTAACTGTTTCAATATTCAGTTTATTTATCTGAATTCTCTTATTTACAAAAACTATTGTTTATATTTCTGCAAAAATATATTATATATATATATATATATACACATATACACACTGGCGATCAAAATTAGAGAACAATTTATAAACAATTGAACAATTCTGAAATAATGTCGTCTTTACTGCCCAACAGTTAAAGGAGTTTTTGTCCTGTCTATACCATGCTACCAGAACACCTTTTCCACCAAATAACAAAGGCATTTAAAAAAAAAAAAACATTATATTGCAGAAACGATTGCCCATTTGGATCCTCCACAGTATCCTGTCCTAATCATCCATCCATCTATCCATCCATCCATCCATCCATCCATCCACACCACTAATTTCAAAACACACAGGATGTATAATGTGTAGAAACTGAGAGAGTGAAGTGTGTGTTATTGTGTATCTGCAGGTTGTGGGATTGTGGAGTATCAGATGAAGGCTGTGCTGCTCTCGCTTCAGCTCTGAGATCAAACCCCTCACACCTGAGAGATCTGAATCTGTTTTGGAACGAGATAGGAGACTCAGGAGTGAAGTGTCTCTCTGCTGTACTGGAGAATCCTCAATGTAAACTGGAGAAACTGGGGTAAGATCATCTCTCTGAGAGTCACATGACCTGCTCCTCAGTAACACACATTCTCTAATAGTGAGACTGAAGCAGAGCTTTTAGGTTCAGCATCAATGTTCTGAGGAGGAACTTTATAGTTTTATTTTTTTAGATTAAATTAGTGTTGATTATATGTTTTATATTTTTTAATTCATGACTTTTTATTGACTTGTATTGTTTTAGTTTCTAATATCTAATAATTGTATAAAAGTGTTGATATAAATGTGAATGTGACGAGGAGGAAGTGTTTTCCTCTTTAGCAGCTCTCTATTCTCTCTCTCTCTTTCTCATGGAGATCCTGCAGGTGGGATCCCTGAGCATAAATGAGATAAAGGACAGAAAAAAAGAGAAATAGTTCAGAAAGTAAAGGCTTTAAAAAACTGAGTATAATCTTCCTGCAGGAGACACATAGTGACGAGGGCAATGAGGTGGATTGGGGCTTGTGGTGGAAAGGAGGAAAAATCTTGTGTCATGGATCTAATATTAGTGCTGGAGTCGCCTTTCTGTTCTCACCTAATGTTACAGCACAAATCTTCTCACAGGATGAGGTAGAAGCAGGTAGACTCTCATAGTGAGAGCTAAAATCAACCACTTCAATGTTTTGTTTGTAAATATTTCTGCTCCCAACACAGGGTCAGTAAGGGTGAAGCTTTTCTCTAAGTTAGAGAACATTAGAAAAAAAAAACACCAGTAGAGGGACTTTATTCTCCTGGGGGGAGACCACATGCTAAATCAGCAAGAGTAAGAACCAAATCCCTGAACTTCTCAGACAGATGGAGAGAAACCAACCCACGAACACGTCAGTACACGTGGGCAAAGTTCCACACAGGCAGGTTTTCTGAAGCAGGTTTAAACATGTTCTACATATCACACACACCATGAGAAACACAGTCACACACTTTTATCTTCTCCCTACACCATTTTCAGACCATAAACTAATCCCAGTCAAGTGGGATTCTTCTCCCTTTCCTTTCCTTCTCTCCCTCCATCCCTCTCTCTCACTCCCTGTCTCTTGCATTCTCTCTCTCTCTCTCTTTCTGCACATGTGTGGGAGAAAAGTGAGCGTGTTGTGTTGAGCATGAGAGCGGTTAGCATGTTGCCAATTTTTCAACGTGTTTTTTTTTTTTTCTTTAATTTTTTTCACAGATTTTTGTGCAGACTATTTTTTTAAACATCTTGGAATAATTTTTTGTTTGTGCCTGTGTGCCTGTGCGCGTGCGGGCCAGGCGGGTGTGTGTGTGTGTGTGAGTGTAGAGGAGTGTGTGTGTGTGTGAGTGTAGAAGAGTGTGTGAGTGTAGAGGTGTGTGTGTGTGTGTGTGTGTGTGTGTGTGTGTGTGTGAGTGTAGAGGATTGTGAGTGTGTATGTTTGTGTGAGTGTAGAGGATTGTGAGTGTGTGTGAGTGTGTGTGTGTAGAAGAGTGTGTGTGTGTGTGAGTGTAGAAGAGTGTGTGTGTGTGTGTGAGTGTAGAGGAGTGTGTGAATGTAGAGGAGTGTGTGTGTGAGTGTAGTGGAGTGTGTGAGTGTAGAAGAGAGTGTGTGTGTGTGTGTGTGTGTGTGTGTGTGTGTGTGTGTGTGTTTGTGTGAGTGTAGAAGAGTGTGTGAGTTTAAAGGAGTGTGTGTGTGTGTGTGTGTGTGTGTGTGTGTGTGAGTGTAGAGGATTGTGTGTGTGAGTGTAGAGGAGTGTGTGTGTGTGTGTGTGTGTGTGTGTGTGTTTGTTTGTGTGAGTGTAGAAGAGTGTGTGAGTTTAGAGGAGTGTGTGAGTGTAGAGGAGTGTGTGTGTGAGTGTAGAGGAGTGTGTGTGTGTAGAGGAGTGTGTGTGTGTGTGAGTGTAGAGGAGTGTGTGTGTGTGTGTGTGTGTGTGTGTGTGTGTGTGTGTGTGTGTGTGTGTGTGTGTGTGTGTGTGTGAGTGTAGAGGATTGTGAGTGTGTGTAAGTGTGTGTGTGTAGAAGAGTTTGTGTGTGAGTGTAATAGAGTGTGTGTGACGGTAAAGAGGTCTCTTCTACTCTCTCTCTCTCTCTCTCTCTCTCTCTCTCTCTCTCTCTCTTTCTAGTGGAAAGAACTCACAAGATGTGTAATGTGTAGAAACGTGTAGTCTCTAGGTTACGGACGTAATCCTTGTTCCCCATGGGAACGAGACGCTGCATCGAAATGCTATGGGAACGCCCCTGCATTGTCCACACTCTGAACCAAGTGTGAAATCTTGCCAATAGGCAAGCCGTGACGTCATAGACAGACGACATAACATAAACCAGGAAGCTACAAGATGGCTGTGTGGTGATAGCGACATTAGCTTCTGCAAAGAGTGAAGGTAAGCGCTGCAGGGATGCAGGGAGTGTGGCACGGATACGCAGCGTCTCGTTCCCTCGGGGAACTAGGGTTACATCTGTAACCTAGAGACGTTCCCCTTCAGGAACTCGAGCTGTGTCGAAACGCTATGGGAACGAGTGTCCAATCACGCCACACTGACCAGACCCTGCCGAGAGAGTGAGGGCCTCGGCACCAGCACGTAGGACAGAGGAGCCCGGAGTGGCTCTGAGGTCAAGGCTATAGAACCTGACAAAGCTCAGCGGGGTGGACCAACCCACAGCGTCACAGATCTCCCGGAGTGACACTCCAGCGGACCTGGCCGTAGAGGCCACCGGCCGGAGCGGGGACCAGGACTCGCAGCTGAAAGGATGGCATCCGCTACCCACCTGCTTAACATCCGCCCATCAGCCAGGAGACCCGCCCTATTAAGGCCACAGCAGAAGAACAGCTGCACCGACTGCGCCGTACGACCTCCACGTGGAGGGAGCTCCGGAGTGGAAAAGGGCCTCTACTACATTGGTAGAGAGAACAGCCGCAAAGAACTGTGCCCCCTCAGGGGCCACAGCCACAGCTTCCACAACTCCGGGCGGGGATGAGTCAGCCTGATCGGGAAAAAGTCGTACAGGCGTAGCTTTGGCCATCAAGACCGTCCCATGGTCTGCTCAGACATCCAACTATCCCGGTATGTAAACGGCTCTAAACGAGAGAAGTTCGTCCGGGGCCAAAAGAGGACCTCTTGCAGCAGTTGTTTGCAAGGGGCGAGACTGGAGGCCCCCCTGGTGGTTGATGTACGAGAACCCCACAGTATTGTCCATGCAGACCAACACATGGCGATCTCTCAGAACTGGGAGGAAGTGTTGTAACCCCAACAACACTGCCAGCATCTCCCAGCAATTTACGTGCCATGAGATACATGGGCCGCTCCACAGACCCTGGGCGGAGTGGCTAATCATGACCGCTCCCCACCCCGTGATGAAAGCGTTAGTCGTTTGTGTTACGCGCCAACAAGGAGTCCCTAAAACAGGGCCTCGGGACAGAACGTAGGGTCCTCCCATGCAACCAAGGCTCAAAGGGCACACCACAAGATCTTGATGGTATGACACAGACTCCCTCTGGGGGAGAACCCTCCTGCCCCGGAGCCACCACTGGAAGGGCCTCATGCGGAGAAGGCTGGGTGGAAATACACTGGACGCTGCCGCCATGATATCCAGCAGCCTTTAGAACTGCCTCACAGTGACTGGCTGGCCTGCTCCTACCCTCCTGACTGTGGTGAGGATGATAACAAACCGGGCGGGAGACAACCGTGCCCGCAACCCAGGCCGAGTCCCACACCACGCCGTGAAAGTGGTTCTCCGTGCTGGAGAAAGTACACTCCACCCGGCGTTACAGTCTGAACCGCAGTACCTTCGTGCAGGCAAGAACAGCATCTCAATGCCAAACTGCCTGGTGCTCTAAGGAGCCAACATTAAGCGATCGTTGATATAATACAAAATGCGGATGCCCTGAAGCCGCAGCGGGGTCAGTGCCGCGTTCACGCAGTCTGTGAAAGGCACGGGGTGAGAGCGCTAGGCCGAACAGGAAAGGACCGATATTGGAAAGCTTCACCCCGAAAGCAACCTCAGGAACCTCCCATGGTGAAGGACGGCTGCGTTGAAGCATGCGACCTCCGATCTAACGTATGACAAATCAGTCCTTGGACTCGACCTTAGACACGACCTCTCTAAACGATAAACCTGAACCCGAGCCTCAAAAGTGAGTGGTTGAAGAAGTGGAGATCCAGAATGGGATGCAACTCGCCGTCCTTCTTCGGAACAATGAAGCACGGGCTGTAGCAGCCTGACTCTCTGAACAAGGATGGGGGAAACACCTTGATGGCCCGTTTCCACAGGAGAGCACGCACCTCCTGTCCCAGGACCAGAGCCTTCACGGGTCCCACCAGGGTGGGACACACCCCATTGAATCGGGGAGGAGAAGACGCAAACTGAATCACGCAGCCCTTCTCCACAGTACGTCGGACCCCCGAGAGACTACTGGCAGCCCTTCAGACTGACAGAATGTTTCCACAGGGAGAACCAACCAGGCTGGCCCCTGACCCACTAAGAGCGGCCAGAGCGTGCTCCGCAGCTGACTACACCTCTTGAGAGGTGGCAGATCCCCTCATCCGCAGCGATCATACAGGCGGAATACGAGGAGCAAACCACTGGAGAAAGCTGGAAGACTGTCCTCCTAAATGACAGGAACAGCGTACTGCGGCCGTTGAAGCCTCCTGAGAAGCGGCGGATGAACCCAATCCACAATGAACTTTCGGGTGGAATAAGGGAGTTAAACGCCGTAGGTAGGCAGTGTCCTGAACACCCAGTAGCAGGGCTAAGAGACCGACCTCCTGGTAGTGCCGGGGAGGGACAGGCACCGTAGCATGAGGTGCATACCGCCCTCCAAGAAGCAAGCCATCAGGCTTACGCACCACAGTCCGTTCACTAGAGGAGAGGATGATCCTCAGGTCGTCCAGCCCCTCCTCAGGCTTAGAGTGTCGCCAGGGGCCCCTAGGACCTCCCCGCGGGAATTGAGTGTCAACGCTCGTTTACCGGGCTATTTCGCTGTTCCTGGACAAACCAGGGTGAGACTGCCGCCGAGCAGCCCCATCGGAGCAGCGAGGAACTACCACTGAAATGCCACCACGGTCTCCTGAGCCCGCCAGCAATCCCCCTTACCCACAGCGTTACCAGGCCAGGCCAGGAGGGGTCATCGTGGCACTCAGAAGGAAGCATTCATCTTTCCCCATAGCAGGCCAGCCTGGTATGCCTGCAACATACTTATCGTGTGGAAGCAACCCGCAGCCTGTCCCGCCACGTAGCCCTACATACCAGAGCCAAGCGGCTTTTCGTAGAGACAGCTATCTAGCATCTCCACCACAAGCGGCGCTACTTAGCTCCAATAACATTTGCGCACAGCGAGAAACTTCGGAAAAGCACACGCGCACACGGGCCTTCCAGGACCCAGACACCTCGGTGTGCAGAACAGGGAAGGCGCTGAGGCTGTGAGACAGGGTGCAGGAAACCCTCATCCAGCTCACTGGGTGCGCGCTGCTTCCGCTTCACAACCGGCCAAGCTAGATCCAGCTCGTACCCGGTTCGTGCCACGACCTCAAGGAGCTCCACATACAGCACAGGCTGTGAGGAGTTCACAGGCTCGCTAGCATCCATCATCTCATTCTCTTTAGAGAGAGAGACACGCAATGCTGCGCCGCCAGGCATGCTTTCCCGAATTTTCTGAAATTTCTCCCATTTTGGAGGAAGAAATACAGAGCACCGCGTCACACACACCGGGAAAAAAAACGTTTCCAAACGAGCGCTCTCCCCGGGGAACGGGAGCTCGGCTAGCAGCCAGGAGCTCATAGCCACATGGCTAAAATGCTAACAGCCAATACCTTCGAGAGCCGAAGCCGCAAGAGCCAAAGCCGCGAGGCCTCGAAAATCCTCCCACCTCGAAGGAAGAAATACGGAGCACCGCGTCACACGCACCAGAGAAGGAATCGCCAAACGAGCGCAATCCCTAGGGAACGGGAGCTCGGCTCGCCTTGCAGCCGGGAGCGCATAGCCACACGGCTAAAATGCTAACAACCAATACCCTCGAGAGTCGACTAAGCACGCTCCTAAGCTAAGCAAACAACACATTGGCTGCGTGTCACCCCCACTGAAATGAATCGGGGCAAGCAGGAAACACACAGACGGAATTCTGCCTGCATATAAGCTCATGACTGCACAGATAACACACACAAAGCACTTACCTGAACGAGCAGAAGCTAATGTCGCAACCACCGCACAGCCATCTTGTAGCTTCCTGGTTTATGTGACATCGGCTGCCTATGACGTCACGGCTTGCCTATTGGCTAGATTTTACACGTGGTTCAGAGCGTGGACAAAGCAGGGGCGTTCTCATAGCAATTCGACTCAGCTCTATTTCCTGAAGAGGAACTGAGAGAGTGAAGTGTGTGTCATTGTGTATCTGCAGGTTGTATGATTGTGGAGTATCGGATAAAGGCTGTGCTGCTCTCGGTTCAGCTCTAAGATCAAACCCCTCACACCTGAGAGAACTGAATCTGTCTATGAATAAACTAGGAGACTCAGGAGTGAAGTGTCTCTCTGATCTAAAGGATGATGAACGTTACAAACTACAGACACTGAAGTGAGTAATAATCTGTTTTATATAAACACTAAAACTGATGTAGTGATTAGTGAAGAGTAAAGATAGTGAAGAGTTATTTACTACATTAGCATTATTTACTACATTAGCGTTATTTACTACATTAGCGTTATTTAATACATTAGAGTTATTTACTACATTAGCGTTATTTACTATATTAGCGTTATTTACTACATTAGAGTTATTTACTTCACTACATTAGCGTTATTTACTACATTAGAGTTATTTACTACATTAGCGTTATTTACTATATTAGCGTTATTTACTACATTAGAGTTATTTACTTCACTACATTAGCGTTATTTACTACATTAGAGTTATTTAATACATTAGTTATTTACTACATTAGCGTTATTTACTACATTAAAGTTATTTACTACATTAGCGTTATTAACCACATTAGCGTTATTTACCACATAAGTGTTATTTACTACATTAGTGTTATTTACCACATTAGCGTTATTTACTACATTAGCGTTAATTACCACATTAGCGTTATTTACTACATCAGCATTATTGACTACATTAGCGTTATTTACTACATTAGTATTTATTTACTACATTAGCGTTTTTTACCACATTAGCGTTATTTACCACATTAGCGTTATTGACTACATTAGTGTTATTGACTACATTAGTTTTATTTACCACATTAGCGTTATTTACCACATTAGCGTTATTTACCACATTAGCGTTATTGACTACATTAGTGTTATTTACCACATGAGCGTTATTGACTACATTAGTTTTATTTACCACATTAGCGTTATTTACTACATTAGCGTTATTTACCACATTAGTATTTATTTACTACATTAGCGTTATTTACTACATTAGTATTTATTTACTACATTAGCGTTATTTAATACATTATAGTTATTTACTACATTTGCGTTATTTACTACATTAGAGTTATTTACTTCACTACATTAGCGTTATTTACTACATTAGAGTTATTTACTACGTTAGTTATTTAATACTTTAGTTATTTACTACATTAGCGTTATTTACTATATTAGCATTATTTACTACATTAAAGTTATTTACTACATTTGCGTTATTTACTACATTAGAGTTATTTACTTCACTACATTAGCGTTATTTACTACATTAGAGTTATTTACTACGTTAGTTTTTTAATACATTAGTTATTTACTACATTAGCGTTATTTACTATATTAGCATTATTTACTACATTAAAGTTATTTACTACATTAGCGTTATTTACCACATTAGCGTTATTTACTACATTAGTGTTATTTACGACATCAGCATTATTGACTACATTAGTGTTATTTACCACATTAGCGTTATTTACTACATTAGCGTTATTTACTACATTAGTATTTATTTACCGCATTAGCGTTATTTACCACATTAGCTTTATTTACTACATTAGCGTTATTTACTACATTAGAATTTTTTTACTACATTAGCGTTATTTACCACATTAGCTTTATTTACTACATTAGTGTTATTTACCACATGAGCGTTATTGACTAAATTAGCGTTATTTACTACATTAGTATTTATTTACTACATTAGTGTTATTTACCACATTAGCGTTAATTACTACATTAGTATTTATTTACTACATTAGCGTTATTTACCACATTAGCGTTATTTACTTCACTACATTAGCGTTATTTACTACATTAGTATTTATTTACTACAT
>MU558418.1:0-20421 GCA_024362625.1 Silurus asotus | reverse complement strand
CCCCCCCTCTCTTCTCTGTTGGTACAGTCCTGTCAGCCTGAAGCCAGGATTGTGAAATAAAATGGTTAAAGGGTTGAAAAAAAACAAAACAAAACACTTTTTAAAACATAAAAACTGATAATATATTATCACCTTCCAAACATCCTCATATATAAACATCATCACCTTCCATACATCTCCATATATAAATATATAGATTTAGTTAGAGAGAAAAACCCTGTGATGCTGCTGCATTGTGATGTGGTGATTCAGGTTCTTGGACTCTCATTTAGTGGCACTTTTATAGAACTTCTTGGATTTGATCTAAGGTTCATAGACTGGTTTTGAAACTGATGAGAAAATATTCTTGAACAAACTGAACCTGAACGAGTGACTGGTTAAATGGTTTTATTTAATGTAATAATTGAAAATATAACCAACTTTTAAAAAAGACATGTGAAAGAAAATGATATAAAAAATTATTTTAATTAAAATCTCCTCAGTGACTACATGGTACATACATTATTAAGCAAGTAAATATAAACTACTACTAATCATGAAGTCTATTTATAAGATAAACAATTAAACAAGTGAAATAGTTACACAAGGACCTTCATGCATTCCTGATGTTCTTTGAAACACTGTTCAAGTTTGAGACATTCAAATTTCCTAATGCATTTACTAGAATCTTTAATACAAGCTGAAGTTATTCCAAGAGAAGGTTTTGTTCATATGAATTTAATTTGTTATTTATTTTGCATAGCTGTGAAACTAAATTACACAATTGAGGCTTTTTTGCTTCTGTACTGAACTGTTCAGATCTGAACTGATCTTTACTGTTGTTCCATTCCACCATTCTGGATGAACTGGAAGCACAGATACTGTAGATCCACCATTCAAATACAAACTTAAGATAAACATTTGTAATGCATCACTTCAGCAATATTTATTTTAGTAACAGTGTCTGGATTCATGTGACTTTTCAGCAGGTCCAATTCTCCTCGAAACTCGTTCTAATCAGGGCATAAAATCCAGCTGGTGTTTTGGTAGATCATTAAAATCTTTAGAATGACTTGAACCATCTTCTAAACCTCTGTGGTTTACACAAATCTCCAGGAACATTCTGATATTGTGGGAATGGTTAATGTGAGCAAGTTCACAGAACAGCTTCCAGGTTTTGGCATCATCCAAGTTTAGATTAAAGAATTTGAAACATTTAACATCTGAACATTTTAAGAAAAACAGAAGACAAACACAACTCAGAGTTTTCCAGCTCTCACGCTGATGTCTGTAGCTTCATCAGTGTAGACAGACACACGGATCACTGCAGAGAGAGGAGATGCATAAGGTTGCATTAATTTGGTTAGAAATCATTTTCTCCTGATTTTACTATCATTTATGGTAGAAAATGTACTGAACAGTTTGGAAGAATATCACAGACTAAAGCAGCAAATTAGCAGATTATTCTTCTATTTTTAAACATATGACATACAATTAACCAAGTAGAATGAAATGAGTGAAGTTGTGAAGGAAGCTACCAAAATAACACGTTGTTCAGACCATCACAGGTTTAAGAGGATTTTGTGAATATTGATTTTAATGTGTATGAAAATTTGAATGTTTTTGCAGTTTCGCATAAAATCCAGCTGGTGTTTTGGTAGATCATTAAAATCTTTAGAATGACTTGAACCATCTTCTAAACCTCTGTGGTTTACACAAATCTCCAGGAACATTCTGATATTGTGGGAATGGTTAATGTGAGCAAGTTCACAGAACAGCTTCCAGGTTTTAGCATCATCCAAGTTTAGATTAAAGAATTTGAAACATTTAACATCTGAACATTTTAAGAAAAACAGAAGACAAACACAACTCAGAGTTTTCCAGCTCTCACGCTGATGTATGTAGCTTCATCAGTGTAGACAGACACACGGCTCACTGAAGAGAGAGGAGATGCATAAGGTTGCATTTATATGTTTAGAAATCCATTTCTCCTGATTTTACTATCATTTATGGTAGAAAATGTACTGAACAGTTTAGAAGAATATCACAGACTAAAGCAGCAAATTAGCAGATAATTCTTCTATTTTTAAACATATGACATTTAATTAACCAAGTAAAATGAAATGAGTAAAGTTGTGAAGAAAGCTACCAAAATAACACGTTGTTCAGACCATCACAGGTTTAAGAGGATTTTGTGAATATTGATTTTAATGTATATGAAAATTTTAATGTTTTTGCAGTTTCTGCTTGTGGCCCAAATTCAACCCACTGTACCTTTAACCCTATTTTTTACTTCTTGGTTTGTGGATTGTCTTTAAAGCTTTATAAATATGATGAGTTTTACCTTCATGTTATGATGCAGCTCTGAGTAAACAGTATCATCACCAACTCTGGTCTTTTCTAGTTGGGAAAAAGAAACAAATTGTTAGTTAATTTCCTAAAAACCTACAGTTTCTACCACTGTAAACACCCAGAGAGAGGAGAGTCACCGAGAAGCTGGATCTCAGTCAGACGTGAGAAATTAATTTTTACTTCAATCCTTTTTTAAGTCTTTTTATAATGCAATTTATATGTTGTGTTCGAAAGCTTAAAATGTGGTCTTCTTTCTGTCCAGGCTTTGTCTCAATCTCAGGTTCTAGACCCAGTGTTGAAACAGTGGGAGTGGCTGTGGGACTGAGTTTGTCCTTTTTGTTCATCATTTTGCTGATATTAATGATCCTGCTGTGGTTCTACAAAATTAAGAAAGGTCTGATAACAGAAGCTAACTCATATCCATATCCAAATGACTAAAAAGAAAAAAATAAATTAACAGTTACATACACATTATTTGATGAATGACAAATTAAATATATTTGGATGTATTAAATATAGAGATGCCTGCTGTAATTTGGTAAACACCACATGTCTAAATTATAAAAAAAAAAAAATACAAATCTTAAACCCAAAATAAATTGTTGGGAATTAATATGTCCAGCTAAATCAATTTTCAGATTGATTTAAGGAAACAATGTATACATGTATACAATTGTAAAGAGCAAATGTACTGTAATGATAATATTTGCCTATTGATTTCATTTAAACAAAATGTTTACAAAAAACTTGCTACTGGCTTTAATCCTAATTGAATTTAAAACTTAATACTAAATCTGGTTTAATAATTAAATATGTGCTTTTATTTCCTACATTCTGTCTTTATATTAAAGTTGTAAAATATGACTTTACAGTAAATGCAATGTGTTATATTAATTAATTCAATATATTGCATGTATTACTGTTTCTACAGTAATTAGTCTTTTGAGGTCCTTCTGTGTAGCTAAAGAATAATTCACACCCTGTTCAGATGTAGAATCTGTTTCACTTTATAGAAAAGAAGCAGAAATCCAGTCAGACATCAGAGCAGAATCAGAGGCGATCAGGAGCTGAACACTCTCAGTCAGGACACCAAGAACTTCAGACTGGTCAGATTCTGTCTCAGTGACTGATTATTTCTGCATCTGTTCATTTAGAAAATTCTCACTTTATTGTAATTTCACTTCAGATATTGTATTTAGATTTTTTGTTCTTTATATAGGAAATAAACACATTAATGTGACAGTGGATCAGGCAGATACGAGTGGAACAGTAGATTTATTTTATTTTAGACATTTCCTCCCACTATTAGAGACTTATAAATGAGTAAAGTTCAGAAGTGTCCTGTAGTGATTAACACACTGCACTGTGTTCAGGTGAAGCTGCAGCTCAGAGCAGTGAAGACACTTATGCACAGGTCATGAAGAAGAAGAAGAGAAGCAGGAAGAATGGTGGAGTGTTTTTAATGTTAAATTATGCACATTTAATGTATTTATTAAAATAGAAAACTGGGAAATAATCACATTCAAGTCATGTAGTATACTCCTAAAGATCATTGAGATGGTTTTGTTCTCTGCTTCTGCAGGTGTTGATGCTCAACTCAGCATGAATGATGTGACTTACGCTGAGGTTCAACTAAAGCCTATGATAAAAGTGAAGAGAGCACAAGGTAGAGGTAATAAATAATTGTATGTAATGATGTAATAAATAAAACACTCTGTTTGGTGCTGTTACAAAGAAAAGGTCCACAACAGGATTGTGTAAAGTTGTGGAGTTTTCATTTTTCTATAATAACATGTCAAGTGTTTTATTCTCCTTTTTATCACCGACAATATTAGTCACTACATGTTTTAAAATAAGAGAACAATAGGTCATTTTTAATTACATATAGTCACATTCTGTATGGGGAAATTGTACAAAATCAAGTAGGTTCCGGTTCTCACTTTCAATATAGCAGCTTTAAACAGTCAAAATTTATGCATCTCTTTTTCCTCTCTACATTAATAGGAAACAAAATACAGGATTATTACAATATATACACTAAATAAACTATTTCTCTTTTAAATCCATGTGGACAAGCTGTTAATATAGTAACAATAATGTACTAAAATGTAGCTGACCAATCAGAGTTGAGAATTGAACAGTGCTGTAGATGAACCTTCATCTGACTTTGAGACTTTATGGATGATCATCTCTCCTGTAGTCTGGTTCTGGACGACTGATCCATCTTTATAGAAATCAGCTCGAAGGTTTGAGGGATTTGTGTTACGATATAAACAGTGTAGAGTCAGAGGATGTCCCTCAGTCACAGGATGAACAGAACTCTCCAGGATCACATCACCATCTAGAACAGAGAAAACCTATGGTTCATCTGGCTGTTGGTTTTACTAGATCTTAGTGCTGCATTCGACACTATAGATCATGATCTCCTCCTAGATCGCTTACAAAATTACATCGGCATTCAGGGACAGGCATTAAGCTGGTTTAAATCCTACCTGTCCGATCGTTACCATTTCGTAGATTTAAATGGAGAGCTATCCAGGCTAATGCAAGTAAATTATGGTGTGCAGCAAGGTTCAGTGACATCCTGAACCATCTAGAGACGTACCAGTGCCATTTGGATCCCGCTACATGTGTGGAGTTTTGACATTGGACCTCCTGGAGTGTTAAAGGCTCTGGCATGGAGAAGCTGATGCTGGATCTATGGTGATCACAAATGCTGAGCTCATAAAACTAGGAGCTACTAACCATATAGACTGTTTAAGCCTGCAGAAAGAACATCACTTATAATCTTATACTCCAGTACTCATGTTAGTTCTCACTCTCCAGTGTTCTGTATTGTTGGAAAGATTTATGATCAAACTCTTGATGTCACCCAGATGAGGATGGGTTCCTCTTTTGAGTCTGGTTCCTCTCAAGGTTTCTTCCTCATAACATCTAAGGGAGTTTTTCCTTGCCACAGTCGCCACGGTGCTCATCAGGGACAAATTCACACCATTCACCATCACTGTTGATTTGTGTAAAGCTGCTTTGAGACAATGTCTGTTGTGAAAAGCGCTGTACAAATAAACTTGACTTGACTTGACTTGACTTCTTTTACAAATGGCCTTGTATCTCCTTGTGAATTAATGTAAATTAAACAATTTGAAATCCCTGATAGTGTTGTTTGCTCTGAACAGACATCCACTGTGGTGAAAATGCTCAGTTTGTAAAATAATTACACAATAATATTTACTGATTAATGAAAAGAAAAAAAAAATCTTCTTGAACAGTTTGTTGAATTGTAAACTACTGATGTTCTGAATATTCTGTACCAAAACATCTCTTTCTCTTTAACAGTAAACACACTACATGAAGACTCACCATGAACTGTGATGTTGACAGGATTACTGTTTTCTCCAGATTCAGACTCACACCAGTAAACTCCAGTGTAGGATGTGGAAAGGAAGCTGATGTTACATGTAGATCCTGTAACTGATCCCCACTGTGAACAATCTAACACTCCTTCACTGTCTGTGTATCGTCTCACTGTCCATCCAGTAGAGGTACTTTGGTCCTCACAGCTCAGTGAGAGAGAGTCACGAGTAAAGTGTTGAGTTCTGCTGGGACTGATGATCAGAGACACTGGAGGAGATTCACCTTAAACACAGAAGAAATACAAATAAATATATGTACAAATTGTAATGCAATGAGTATACATGTGTGTGTGTGTGTGTGTGTGTGTGTAAGTTCAAAATGATGTCTATTAATTTGATAATCAAAGTTACAGACCACATCATGAGACAAAACACACACAGGTTTGATATGGGATAATCATCATTATAAAAGCTGCAGAACACCAAATCTTAAATATAAAGAACAAAATAAAATAAAATAAAAATTGTGAAAAAACTTGCAAGGCATAAAAACAAAAATAGACAGAATGCAGAACAGAAAATAAACACTGATTAGGCATAACATTATGACCACCACATTATTGTTTTAAATCTTTTGTTGGTGCTAAAACAGTTGTGACCCATTAATCATTAACAGCATGAACAGCATGAGCAGTTTGAGCTACAGGAGCTCGTCTGTTGGATCGGACCACACGGACCAGCCTTCGCTCCTCACGTGCATCAATGAGCCTCGACCGCCCAGAACCCTGTCGCTGGTTCACCATTATTCCTACCTTGGAGCACTTTTGATAGATTCTGACCACTGCAAATCAGGTACATCCCACAAGAGCTGCAGTTTTGGAGACGCTCTGATCCAGTCATCTAGACGTCACAATTTGTCAAACTCGCTTAAGCTCGCTAATTTTTCCTGGTTCTAACAGGTTCTTCCCTTCACCACTCATAATGTTACAATGTTATAATGCTATGCCTGATATTTATTTCTCTGATACTTTTTTAACAAATCTATCATTTCCTTTTATGACCAATGTTAAATATAAGATACAAAATCAAAACTGATTAAAACTTTCTTTCGGCTTCTCCCGTTAGGGGTCGCCACAGCGGATCCTCCGCACGTTTGATTTGGCACATGTTTTACGCTGGATGCCCTTCCTAACGCAACCCTCCCCAATTTATCCGGGCTTGGGACCGGCACTGAGAGTGGCTGGGGATGGTTCCCTGACAGGGAATCGAACCCGGGTCGCAGCGGTGGGAGCGCTGCATCTTAACCACTAGACCACCAGGGGAAAATCAAACTGATTAAAAGAGGAAAATATTGCAAATTTCACTAAGAAGTAAAAATGGCATATACAGAAGATGAAACAGAGGATATAAATATAAACAGTGTTTAAGGTGAAAATAGGAAAATATACACATGATTAGGGATCACATCAGCTCAGAACAATGGCATTTCTCATTGTAGTGTCTGACACAGGTCATTTAGACTTTATGTCCCAGGCATTCCTTCTAACCTATGACATCTACATCTCAGTCAAAAGGTGAAACTTTTATTTGGGTGGTGTATAAGTAAAGTGTCACACTCCCCCCCGGAAGACCGATAACACAAGCCAGTCTCTATACCACACACACACACACACACACACACACCACCCCAAAAACCAGATAACCCCCCTTGTCCTCTCTGGTTGAATTCACAGCGACCCTCAGACCATAAAACAATTCACTCTCGGAACGTCTGTTTGTGACAGACACACATATGCAGACACACACACACCAGAAGGGAGCATTCTTTTATTTATTAAATAATAAATAGAATGTCCCACTTCACATGATACAAACATACATCTTGTTTGTATCTTCTACTATAAATAAAGCAAGTGTTTAACTCTACATTAATAATATTTAAACCTTAAAATGTAACTCTGTGTTAAATGTTGTCTCTTTTCTTCTTAAGGCTTTGACTTAGATTGACTTAGAATGATCTGTTCTTTACTTTCCTGACAATAGTGCATTTTATTTATCAGAATACAACATTGTATTAACATCAGTTAATTACTGATCTCTGTAAGTTAATGTACCTCTGCCTTGTCATTCCCTTTCATGTTTAGTATCCAAATGACCGCAAAATTATCTGTTTCTTTATTTTTCAAACAATGGTACATCATAATGGGTGATCATAAAATGTCTTAATTCACTTTGAATAAAACTTTAAAGTCCTCTAAAAGCAAGTATAGCCCGGAAACCATGCCCACAGATGCATGAACAAAGAAAGTTTTTCCCTCCAAAATTTCAGGCTATATCATTGGCCATTCCCCCAAGGATGGGTGGGGTTCAGGACCTTTAAAACACCTTGAACCCAACTAATCATCGTCTAGTCAGAGTGCAGTCGGGTCCAGTCAGAGTTCAGTCAAGAGAGCAACTCGCTCACTCGGCTCGACCGGAAAGGCTCGGACCCCCGGGGCCCGAAGGCCTGGAGAGTCGGGCGCTTCGAACAGCTCAGCAGCGACTCTTTAGGACGAGATCTCAAATCTCTTTGGAGGTCTTCCAGCAAGCTTTATCTTCAAAACACCAACTGCTCTGATCTTCAGGAGAAGCTGGGAGAACATCTGACTCCATCCTAACCGACTCGTCCAAGATTTTTTTGTCTACCGCATCTGGACTCTTGTGCAACAAGTCAATGCAAGTTGGTAACCGGTTTACCAACTAATTTAGATGCGTGTTTAGTTTGAGCCCCTTAATTTTAAGGCAAATTTAAATTTCCGTGAAGATTTCTCAGTTAGGATGTGATTAATTTGAAGTAAAGTGCCTTTCCTTTCTTTTTCATAATTTTTACTTTTTCTTACTCTTCCTCCTTCCCTAATTTCAACTTTTGTTTATTTTATTTTATTTTCATTTTTATTTTCTTTATTTCTTTTTGTTTGTTTGTTTGTGTAGTTAGTTTTATGTTGTGTTTGTCTCATTCATTAAACGCTGTATTTTTCACAAGTGATGCCTCTGAGTACGTTACATAAACGCAAAGTTCCTGCAAACATCAGGTCTGAACTACATGCTCTATTTAATGAATTTAATTTACGGTATAAATTAAAAGGGGGTTACGCCTTTCTTGGCCAGGGAGATACCTTTTTTTTTATAGAATTAATATAAAATTATTCTGTCTGTTTTCCGGACGAACAGACAAATAAGTGTAATGTTAATTACATTACTGTCAATTCAACTTAATTCAAATATTTAGGAGTAACTATAACCCGTTATAATCACTTAAAAATATTATTTTCTTTGCGAGCTAAATTCGCTACATCATCATTGTTGCAAAAGGTGAAATTGTACTTGTGTCATTTATCCACCTTATTATTTATTACAGATAAATTATACATACATTTCTTCTTATACTTAAAATGAATTTATCTTATACTACTTAAAACAGTTAATTTTCCTCATCAGAGATCCATAGAGGCTGTGGATTGCTGTACTGTGTATGAATGACTGGTTCTCCTCTCTCTCCTCTACACACATAAACTCCTGTGTGATGAAGAGCAGAAGGACTGAGAGTGTGGTTGCCTCCAGATCCTCTGCTGCTGTCTGAGAGAAGCTCCACATACATGACATAGTCAGTATTTTTTATTTGAGTTACACCGTCTCTGTAGGGAACAACTGTGTACCAGCTGAATGTCCAGTCTGTAGAGGAGTCTGTAACCTCACAGCTTAGAGTCACTGAGTCTCCTTCAGTCAGCCAGTTCTGTGGAGATACACTCAGTACTGTTTGTAGTCTCTCTGTTACACAGGAAATACAAAGTTTTTCCTCAGCAGACTTTTTAAATGAACAGTGATAGAAAATATCTAGAATGTATAATTGTGTCTAATGTGTCAACAAACCAAACTTACAGCCACATCTTACAGTTTAACAGCATCACTGAAGCTCAAGGATTTAATACTTAAACAATTTAAAATTAAAAAGTTGAATACTTCAACACCACTGATTCTGTACACGTGAACACTACTGACAGGAGTGAAGTGTCTTTATATCAGTTACACACACTTTCATTAATAAAACTTTAAAGCTATAAAGATGAATCGTATTAATCTTCGTTACAAAGCGCTGATATAAAACTTCACCATAACAACTGCATGTGTTTTGTTCATAAACGTGCTGCAGTATCTTTTTTCAGGAAAAGATAATGTGGAGGATTATATATACTGTCCCTGTACTGTCTCTGAATGAGAGCGTTTTCTCTCTTACTCTGTTTCTATGGAATCAATAACATTAGAATATGTGGACTGAGCTGCTGTTATAGAAAATAATAATTTAATAAGTTTTAAATCATGACAAACCTTTTACTGTAATCTTAAAACGTTCACTGAACTCTGTGTAGGAGTAGTCGTTGTATTTTCTTGTGCGTGCCTGACACCAGTACTTTGTTTCTCCTGCATTATTGACTGTCACTTTAAGTGAGTTTGCTGGTTTTCTGTTCAGACGCTGAAACCACTGATTATAAAAGAGAAACTCCCATCCAGTCTCCTGCAGCTCACAGCTCAGAGTGATGGTGTCTCCAGTGTAGATGGAGCTCTGAGGAGTCACTCTGAAAGTCGGTTTGGGTTTAGCTGTTGGTTTAAAATGATGAAGGTGTCAGAGCTGATTTTACATAAGAGTTATTGTGTTTACATATAAACATGTTATAATAAATTTAATATACAATTCAAAGTTTATTTTATTCATTTGCGATAAATGTTTGCTACTTGACCAAGAGGGGTCGCCACATATTTTCTAGGGGTCTCCAAGTTCACTCTTGATTATTATTTTTTTTTATTAAAGAATTTGATTAAATAAATAGAATCAATTGAAATGCATTATTTAGATTTTTTTGCAGCATATTGAGTGGGAATGACAGACGTAACTGTAAGAAAAGATGCAGCAATGAGAAATATGGCAAGTGAAGCCAGAGAGAAGATAAAATGCCAGGGAGAAGATAACAATGAATGCAGTAAAAAGAAAACAAGGACAGTAGTATTGAATTCAGTTACAATGAAGCATTGGACAAGTGAAGATTTTGTAATGTGTAATCTGTATCCAATCTCTAGCCCTGAATATTCAGACCCAGAGTCCACATTAAATCACAAATGAAATAACAAATAAATACCAGCTTAATTCAATCAGGAATCAAATAAAATGCTTAAAAAACTATTCGAGTAGTAAAAATATGTTTCAATGTTAAAACATGGGCCTCCTGATAAAAAGGCTGGAAACCACTGAACTGACTAATTTGACTTCTGACTGCTTTGGAATGCTGATTCACAGTTTGGTTGGTTTGAAGGATTCATTAGAGTGTCGGCTCAGAGTCTGTTAGAACTCAACTTAAAAATCCTGGCTCTACTTTCTAATCCTTATTACTTTGTCCAAACATGTATGAGGTGATTTAAAAATGTTTCCAGATTAGTTTTGTAACATGCCATCAGATGACAGCACGATGTTGCACGCACAGTCACAGGGAGCACCGACCTTCATAAGTCAGTCTGCCATCCTGTGTACATCAGTAGCTGTGCAACTGGTGCTATTCTGAACGTGTGCATTTCCACATCTGCAATTTTATCATGGACAGCAAGTTAGAACAAAGAGCGAACATGTAATTCTGCATGGAACTAGGCAAATCTGCTAGGGACATTTGACATGATCCTCATGTGTGTTTTTAAGATGCGTCATGTTGCTGCCGAATTCATCCCCATGCAAACTTTATGTTGAAGATCATTACTGGTGATGAAACTTGTTGTATGGGTACGACCCTGAGATGAAACACCACTTTTCACAGTGGAAGAGCCATGCCATGTGGATGACCGTGGTCCACAGGGAAGGGCAAAGTGGAGTTCGCAAACAAGCCGTCGGCAAACAAAGTCCTGGACTGGTGATTAGACAAAGCCTTTGCTCTCACTATGTGAGTTTATCAAGAAATTATACGGATGAAAACTTTTTAAGCTCGGTCCCATGTAAAGGTAGTGCTAGCTTAGTGTTGAAGGCAGTCAACGTTGGATCCAAAGCTCATTAATTCAAATCCCATCCACAACAAGTTGCCATTCCCAGGCCCCTGAGCAAGACCCATAACCCCATTGCTGCTCAGATGTATGAATGAGATAAATGTAAGTCACTCTGGTTAACAGGGTTTCTGAAGGGTCTTAAAAAGTCATACATTCACTGTTGTATACTGTAGAAAAAATGATTTTGAGTTTTGGTCAAATGAACCAGTAAAATCATGTCCTGTCAACTTGCTGTGTCTCACTACACCATTACACCACTACACAATTGGATGAGTCCTAACAACCTAAACTATAGGGAAATGGACATAGGTTATATAAATTTTCTGTGTCATGCCCATGTGGCAGAAACTCTACGTCATAATTACACACATTTGTGTCAAAACATTCAATTGGAGGAAACTGCCATTAAAACTGGACTTTGTTATGTCTACTGCCATTAATAATAGGTCACAGAGTGTTAGAAGTAGACAAAACTTGGGGAAATCTTACTAGATCTGAGAGATATTATTGAGCTCATAGCTACTGGACAATTTTATGATGAGACATTGTACTACTTAAAGATCCTTTTCACCCCTTTTCCAGATACATTGTCAGACTCCAGTTTCAACATTGTAATTTTAATTGAATTTTCATCCCCATCAACTTTTTCACCCAGCATCCATTCAGAGCCATCTTCCACCAGTTCGCAGGCATTGCCAATACCCATATTTACACATGATGTGGAGCTAAGAGCCAGTTCATAAGGATGGAACACTTCTGTCAATTCCCTGAGACATGAAGATCGACATTCTTAAGCAACTTGGAGAAACTATATACTCATTCAAAGCCCATCCTGGATATGAAGAGATTGACAGTGTAGCAGCTGCCTTAATCGAAAAACACCGCTGTCTCAAAGAGCCAAACTCTACATCTGGATGGTATGGGTGGAAAATTAGTTAGAAGTTTAAGTTAGAAGTTTAACTATAGACAAAAGCTGAGAGATGCAGGGATCAGTAACTGAATCTGAATTCTGAACAGAGAGGTCTTGCGGAGACAAGAGGAAAGCGAAACAAAGTGAACAAACCTAGACGGTGTAAAAAAAATTGCTTCCAGATCTACCTCAGAGAAAAGACTGGGAAAGTCTAGATAAGGAAATTCTACTATGAGCAGCACATTTTCTTTGATAAGAATTATTATTTTTTTTTTTTTTTAACAAATGCAGTAGATTCACTGTCCTTTAACATATGATGATGTCAGAATACAATAGATTTAACATTTGATGCTAAGTCAATGTTTTACATTTATTACAACTATGATATCCAGGCCCTTATAACATATACATACAGTGTCTTACGAAAGTATTCGGCACCCTTGTACTTTGCGACCTTTTGCCACATTTTAGGCTTCATAACATAGGCTTTATAACATAAAGATATAAAACTGTATTTTTTTGTGAAAAATCAACAACAAGTGGGACACAATCATGACATGGAATGAAATTTATTGGATATTTCAAACTTTTTTAACAAATCAAAAATGTAAAAATTGGGCGTGCAAAATTATTGAGCCCCTTTACTTTCAGTGCAGCAAACTTTCTCCAGAAGTTCAGTGAGAATAAGTTGACGTGAATGACTAATGATGATAAATAGAATCCACCTGTGTGTAATCAAGTCTCTGTATAAATGCACCTGCACTGTGATAGTCTCAGAGGTCCATTTAAAGCGCAGAGAGCATCATGAAGAACAAGGAACACACCAGGCAGGTCCGAGATATTGCTGTGGAAAAGTTTAAAGCCGGATTTGGATACAAAAAGATTTCCCAAGCTTTAAACATCCCAAAGAGCACTGTGCAAGCGATAATATTTAAATGAAAGACCACTGCAAATCTACGAAGACCTGGCCGTCCCTCTAAACTTTCAGCTCATACAAGGAGAAGACTGATCAGAGATGCAGCCAAGAGGCCCATGAATACTCTGGATAAACTGCAGAGATCTACAGCTGAGGTGGGAGACTCTGTCCATAGGACAACAATCAGTCGTATACTGCACAAATCTGGCCTCTATGGAAGAGTGGAAAGAAGAAAGCCATTTCTTAAAGATATCCATAAAACGTGTCGTTTAAAGTTTGCCACAAGCCACCTGGGAGACACACCAAACATGTGAAAGAAGGTGCTCTGGTCAGATGAAACCAAAATCGATCTTTTTGGCAACAATGCAAAACGTTATGTTTGGCGTAAAGGCAACGCAGCTCATCACCCTGAACACACCATCCCCACTGTCAAACATGGTGGTGGCAAAGAAACTGAAAGAAAACGGAAAGAACTGAAAACTGCTGTTCACAAATGCTCTCCATCAAACTGTACTGAGCTCAAGCTGTTTTGCAAGGAGGAATGGGCAAAAATTTCAGTCTCTTGATGTGCAAAACTGATAGAGACATACGCCAAGCGACTTACAGCTGTAATCGCAGCAAAAGGTGGCACTACAAAGTATTTACTTAAGAGGGCTGAATAATTTTGCATGCCCAATTTTTCAGTTTTTTATTTGTTAAAAAAGTTTGAAATATCCAATAAATTTCGTTCCACTTCATGATTGTGTCCCACTGGTTGTTAATTCTTCACATAAAATTACAGTTTCATATATTTATGTTTGAAGCCTGAAATGAGGCAAAAGGTAGCAAAGTTCAAGGGGGCCGAATACTTTCGCAAGGCACTGTATGTCTAGATATACAGTAAGTGTATATATGTAAAGACCACCAGTCTTTACATATATTTAACATATATTCTTTACCAGTGTGTGCAAAACAGAGTTTTAAAGCTACGTGCAATGTTCCTTTAATTCCAACATTCAAGAGTTTTAAAATAAGAAATTAATAATATATTTTTTTTCAATATTTTAAATCACATTAATAATTAGATCTTAACTGACAATAATTATTGTGAATTTACGAAAAAAAAACACGATATAAAGGATAATTTATAAATAAATTACCTTGAGAATGAGCCACTGGTAAAAGTGAAACCAGCACTGAAAAGGGAACAGAAACAGAGATCAGAATGTAAACATGAAAATTATTCAGTTATCATTTCTTGTGTATTTCTACATGCTGAGGTGAAAAGTATATTTCCTTGAAAGTTAGTATCTAGTGATACGTGCCTGAAGGAACCTTATTAAATCATCTATTACCATCATTATTATAGAAAAGAACACCAGCTGACACCCTGCTCAACCTCCCACCTCTACTTCAAACACTTCAGCATTGTGAAAGATGTAGAAGTTCCAGACAATGGTGACCCATCCATAGATCAGAGCCCAACCATTTATATCAGCTGTTCAAGTCAAGTCAAGTCAAGTTTATTTCTAGAGCTTTTCACAACAGACATTGTCTCAAAGCAGCTTTACACAAATCAACAGTCAAGGTGAATGGTGTGTATTTATCCCTGATAAGCAGCTGTGGCGACTGTGGCAAGGAAAAATCTCCCTTAGATGTTATGAGGAAGAAACCTTGAGAGGAACCAGACTCAAAAGGGGAACCCATCCTCATTTGGGTGACATCAAGAGTTTGATCATAAATCTTTCAACAATACAGAACACTGGAGAGTGAGAACTAATATGAGCACTGGAGTATTAGATTATAAGTAAATGTTCTTTCTACAGTCTTTGGTATAAACGTAGGAGCTACTGAGCTCAACATTTGAGATCATCACAGATCCAGCAACAGCTTCTTCATGCCAGAGCCTTTAAACATTCCCGGAGGTCCAATGTCAAAACTCCACACATGTAGTGGGATCCAATTGGCACTGGTACGTCTCTAGATGGTTCAGGATGTTTGCGAGTTCAGCATCTACTTCTTTAAACTCCAATCTGCACTTAAACTGGGTGAGTGTGTCGGAGCCCTGAACACTGTCAGGAAGACTATTCCAGAGTTCAGGAGCTAAATGTAAAAATGTTCTACCGCCTTTAGTGGACTTTGCTATTCTACGAACTACTAAAGTTTTAAGATCTACCCAGAGTTTTGAGATCTCAGTTCAACAAATTTGAGTTCAACAAATATTAATCTTCATATAATCCCAATTCACTACTACATGCATTTAATTTTGAATACCAAAAACCTTTTTTGCATTTCCAAAGATAAACAAGTATCAGCATGAAAGATGAGCCAATGTTTCATTGATTTTAGCAGCTGTTTAAATGTACATTTTAATGCACCCAGTTTTTATACAATTAAAACTACTACAAAGTGCAAATAAAAGCAAATTGGAGCAGGATTTTCACTTCCCCAGTCTGAGATGAGAATTTGACTTTTGTTTTATGGGCATTTTGTGCAATTTTTACAATGTAGTTGAGCTTGTCCTTAGAATCAGTTATCTACAGTATAGTCACAGATCTGACTACAACAAATAATTTAATATACAGCATCTGAAAATATTCAAAGCTGCTACTTTGTTTAAATCTGATGGTATTAATGAGCATACTGAACTTATAAGAAGCTAACGAGCTGCTACTGCTTGGCCCTTGAGCAAGGCCCTTAACACTCAACTGCTCAGTTGTCAAATGCCATAAATGTAAAAAAAAAAAAAAAAAAAAAAGCTGCAGTATGCAGGGGATCGCTCAGATTTTTCTATTACCTTATTATTCCTGTCTACCTTGGGAGAGATTGTCATTTAAAATGACAATCAAGTCTTTTAGTCTAAGTGTCTAATATCTGACTGGGTGACAGAGCAGTGGTGTGCATTAAAGTCTAACCACTTCCTGTGTACAAAGTGCGAAAAATCAAATATACACATGTACACACAGAAAAGCATCTGCCAAATGTAAATGTAAAAAAAGCTGCAGTATGCAGGAGGTCGCTCAAAAGTTTCTATTAGTAAGATCAATTGATTGCAACATGTAAATATTTTACCGTGTTAAAGTTTTGTCTTTAAAGCAACACAGAATATTGAGTTTATATTTGTCCAAAGTTAACAGTTTTCAAAACATTTAGTTATTGTGTACATTAAGCTTCACACCTTCTCCCTTCTACACTGCTGAACACACTGAATAAAAAAGCTACATACTAAACTATGGACTAAAACATTAATGATGCACAATGTGAATGCCTCTATTTCTGACCACCATCATTATTACAGAGAGACAGAAATGTATATTAATGCAGATGTTTAGTGATTATATTTTGTTTCAAATGAAGTGGAAAATGAGGGGGTCTCCAACCAGCTTTGTAAGAGATCAGTGAGAGATAGTGGAGATAACTTTACCCAGCATATCAACAGCTAAAGTGTTAAACGGTAGCTTTTTCACACGCAACTTCACACCACATGCAGCTTTTCACAGCACTGAATTAAAATAGAACAAACCACATCTTCAAACTGTCACTGCTCTGTGTGTTTACAGGAATAATGAGAAATGTTTTTCTTGTTATTGCTCTTAACTTTTACACAGAGGTAAACAATGATACAGTTGTGTTCAAAATTATTCAACCCCCACTGAAATTGATTGTTTTGGTCGGTTTGACATTGATTATGATCATTCAGTCATCCTGCTTACAATTAAATCAAAGAGGCACGTGTAGGTCAGACAAATATAACATAACATTTATAATGAAATAACCACAAATGTCTTTTCTGAGCTCACATCATTATCAGTTTTATTCAACCCCCAAGTGACATTCAATCTTAGTACTTAGTACAACATCCTTTTACAGTTATAACAGCTTTTAAACGTGAAGCATAGCTTGACACAAGTGTCTTGCAGCGATCTACGGGTATCTTCGCCCATTCATCATGGGCAAAAGCCTCCAGTTCAGTCACATTCTTAGGCTTGCGCACTGCAACTGCTTTCTTTAAGTCCCACCAGAGGTTCTCAATCGGATTTAAGTCTGGTGACTGCGATGGCCACTTCAAAATGTTCCAGCCTTTAATCTGCAACCATGCTCTAGTGGACTTGGAGGTATGCTTGGGATCATTGTCCTGTTGAAAGGTCCAACGTCTTCCAAGCCTCAGGTTTGTGACGGACTGCATCACATTGTCATCCAATATCTCCTGGTACTGAAGAGAATTCATGGTACCTTGCACACGCTGAAGCTTCCCAGTACCTGCAGAAGCAAAACAGCCCCAAAGCATGATTGACCCCCCGCCATGCTTCACAGTAGGCAAGGTGTTCTTTTCTTCATAGGCCTTGTTCTTCCTCCTCCAAACATAGCGTTGATCCATGGGCCCAAACAGTTCTAATTTTGTTTCATCAGTCCACAGAACACTATCCCAAAACTTCTGTGGTTTGTCCACATGACTTTTGGCATACTGCAGTCGACTCTTCTTATTCTTTGGGGACAGCAAGGGGGTGCGCCTGGGAGTTCTGGCATGGAGGCCTTCATTACGCAGGGTGCGCCGTATTGTCTGAGCAGAAACTTCAGTACCCACATCTGACAAATCTTTTCTCAGTTCCTCAGCAGTCACACGGGGACTTTTCTCCACTCTACGCTTCAGGTAGCGCACAGCAGTCGAAGTCAGCATCTTCTTTCTGCCACGACCAGGTAGCGTTTCAACAGTGCCCTTTGCCTTGAATTTGCGAATGATGCTTACTATGGTGTCTCTTGGTATGTTTAACATCTTTGCAATCTTCTTATAGCCATTGCCCTTCCTGTGAAGAGTAATCACCTGTTCTCTTGTCTTCCGGGACCATTCTCTTGACCTCACCATGTTTGTAACCACACCAGTAAATGTCTAGAAGGAGCTGAGTATCACAGTCATTTTAAAGCTGCCTAATTGGTGCTTATTAGGCTTTATTGCTGCTCCCTGATATCCACAGGTGTTTTTAATACCTGATTGAAAACACTTCATTGAACCTCTGTTCTTCAGAGTGGTAGTCTTTAAGGGGTTGAATAATTATGTCAATAAAGAATTCACAAAAGAAACATTTACTACTGTATTACAAAACTAATTGATGTAATTTTAGTTGCATATGGTTCTTTAAAGAGTCCTTGTAGGATTTCATTCTGAATACAATTACAAATGTACACTAAATTCCCTGAAACCATTTACAGCATTGGGGGTTGAATATTTTGAACACAACTGTAGATGATTATTGTAGGCAATAATTTAGAGTAAAGAACCTATTGGACATCAAGTTTTATTCAAAATGCATATGTTAACTTTATAATCACAGAATGATTAAAATGCACTCTAAATTTATTAACAAAGAAGGACACAGAACACAGCAGTTAATATGAATTATAATAATGTCTGAAGATAATGTTAACTGGTGAGGGTTAAACATTGGGGAGTTTCCACAAAATAATTGTAATTAGGAGATGATGTGTATAAATATTAAATATTTTGCCGCTGAATTTCAGATTATCGCTAACATTTCATGAGTATGCTTTGAGGTTTACTGCGGTTTTACTGCAATAAACTCTATTTTGCTTTTTCTCATCCATGTTGTCTTAATGTAATTTTCAATATAAGCATTTTTAAACATTACTGGCACCAAAAGACTTAGTTATTGTTGGGCAGATTTTGCCATGACATTATTCAAAAGTGCATTAGTTTGGTTGTATTGTGACATTAAAGTTGCTGGACTGATATTTTACTGGACAGACCACAATTGTAACAGAAAATAGAAATGAAGGTCATAAGGCATTTTGGCAATATGGATATCTAATGTGATAATAGTTTTGTTACATGTTTTCTGTGATCTGTGAAAAAAACAACAACATTTTCTTTTAGCAGATCACGGAGCTCATCACTGAGCAGTAGATGACAGAGGAAACAGAAGATCAGGTGCAGAGTTCAACAATACAGACTTGTTTACACACATTTGATTATTTAACTATAATAGTTCCTATAAGTAGTAACACATCAAACTAAATCCCTCTCATAAAAGTTATAATCCACCTAAGCATTCATGCTGAAGTAAACACAATGTCCTAATCACACAAACTCATCACTCAGAACATTCAGGCTGCAGATGAACAACTTTATACCTCACCATTTACTCTAATGAAGACACAAAGAGAATATTTACTCACAGAGCATCACGGCAAAGGGACTGAGCTCCATCCTGTACATCTGCTGACTGACTGACTGACAGAGCACTGGTGTGTGTTAAAGGCTTACCACTTCCTGTATACCATGAGTGAGAGATAGAAAGAGAAACATACTTACAAATACAGAGTGATAATGTTTTAAGTGTCATATTGCAAAAGATGTATAGTTTATTTTGGTTTGATAAAATTCACACACACACACACACACACACACACACACACACACACACACACACACACACACACACACACACGAACAAACACACACACACACATGCACATATGTGTAGCATCCTGCTTGCCAGTGTCTAGTCTCTGGAGAACTGGACAGTCTCAGGTCCAGGGTCGAGTTACAGAAGGATATTCAGTATTGCAAACTCTACTTGCTTGACTGCAATATGTTCTGAACCCAGCAGTACCAGACAACAACATCCAGATGGTAGAGTTCTGTTTGATTCACAAACTCTTGCCCTCAGCACCGGAGCCCCTCACTCAAATGTACTGAGCCTCATGCTGTACTTTTTTTTACATCTATGGCTGTGTGGCCACTTTTATCATTACAATAAATCTGCTAATGACACTAACATGGTGGAGCTAATGTGAAGGTGAAGGCCTGCTTCGATGAAATAAAATACCTGGAGCACTGATGCAAGGAGAATATT
>MU558406.1:0-11673 GCA_024362625.1 Silurus asotus | reverse complement strand
ATTTGACAAATATTGTTCCCTTTCAAGAACCAAGCCAAAGAGCTTCTGGAGGATGTGACACGTGCTGTGGAAAAGCTGCAGATAACTTGGCCAGCTGATGAGCATAAAGCTCCTTCGCTTTTTTTTGCAACCTCCACATCAATCCTTTTTCCCTGAGCTGCACACCAAGGTGTCCAGGTCCTGGGCACGGCCCACCCCTTTAGCCCCAAGACCGCGGTCTATTTCCACTTCATGGGGTTTAAAGATCATGGGCTTCCTATTTTAACTAATTACACACATTATTCAGAGCATGGACAATGCAGCCACGTTCCCAAAGCGTTCCGACCCAGCGTCTCTTTCCCTCAGGTAACACAGGTTACATACATAACCTAGAGATGTTGTTATTATGAGTGTGTACAAATAAAAGTAGACCCTTCACAGAATTGAATGATCTACTGCTATTTTCACAACCCTAATTAATATATAAATACAAAAGGAATTAAAAATGTTGTTACCTAGTGAAGGAATCCAGACTGAAGATCCACCATGTAGAACACAAGCAGAGCAAAGATGATGATGATCAGGTGATCAGGAATGTCTCTGTTCTCAGTCATGTTCTCATTACTGACTCCCTCTGTCTCATCCACGTTAACCCCAGACTTCTTACTGCCTTCTGTCTGCTCATTGTGAGCTTCAGAATCGAGTCTACGTCTGTGGTGTGTGAGAGAGACAGGAGATGATCCACCAGTGGATTGAAAAACCAGCACAATGACAGGAAACATGTTGATGAGCTGAAAATAGAGCAATGTGAAGAAAAAATATTGAAATTTCACTAAATAGATCAAAACAAAAGTAACAATTCTGTTTGGAAAATGTAAGAAGTAGAAAGTACAGATATTTGTGCTAACATTTAAGTGAAAATAAAAATTTTAAGTAAAAACTCATACCAGAAAAATCATCTTAAGTAAAGTAACAAAGTATTTGTACTTCGTAAATTTCCGCCTCTGCTTTGCACCTATCAAGTTGGTCACACTACAGTCTTTCTCTTTCTCTTTAGACCTAAACATGTTCCAGCATGACGTAGTGTGGGGACGGGGGTGTGGTCTAGCGTCATCTCTGGATTCTCATCTGAGTTTTTTAAGTCTACTTTACCTCTGACTGTCTCTTTGTGCTTGCAGGAACACACACAGCCCATGAACTTAAACCTCACAAAGATAAAGCCACTTCATTGTTTTGTTGAAGTGTATATTTTTGGTAAGTGTATTGTTCATAAGATCACTGAGAATGTGAACAAAATAAAGAACTTGCTCAGTTAACCTTCTGTTTGTCCATCAGTCTTTTTACAAAATATCAAATGCGAGTGTTTTAGAGCAACAAAATTAACTTCAGTGCCAGAATCTGGAACACCAATGGAATAGAAGCCTGTCACCTCGAAAAGATCCTCAAACCACTCATTCTGCACATCAAACATCAGCAGAGCTTTAAAAGCCGGTGAGGTCTGCTGCCGTCACGTCTGCTCCGGCCACACACTGTTTGTTTTTGTTTCTTTTTAGTATTTATTCACACATCTACTGTTTCCTTTATATAAGACGCCCATCATTACATATGACCAGTGTTGGGCAACGTTACTTTATAAAGTAATGCATTACAATATTGAGTTACTCCCAAAAAATAACTAATTACGTTACATAGTTACTTTTTATGGAAAGTAACACATTATATTACTTTTGCGTTACTTTTGAGTTACTTGTATCTCTTTTACACCTTACAGGTGTAACAGGTGTCATATAGATCATTGCCATTGAACACTTCTGTACACTGCTTTTCAATCTGCCTCACCATCAGGAATGTAACTATCATTCGTGTTCATAAGGTTGAGGGTGTGGGCTGCACACCGGTGATGTGGAGGGAGAACATACCTTTCACTGTCATCTCATCAAACATCGTGCAATTCTGTAAATATCACCTTGTCCTCGTCTACATCATTCTCTCTCAGCTTCAAACCTTCTGAACACTTTTACAAAGTTCACTCTTTTATCAGTGACTGTGGCAGTTTATCTTCCCACAAAGAGCATCTCTCTCTCTCTTTCTCGCTCTCGCTCTCTCTCTCTCTCTCTCTCGCTCTCGCTCTCGCTCTCGCTCTCTCTCTCTCTCTCTGCTGTGATGACATTGTACATGTGTCCCCCATCTGTAGTGCTGTGCTTTGCATGCAGATGTTTTTTTTTAAAGTGATATTTTGTGCAGTTGTAAGAGCTTTTCACCAACACATAATCTACACTTAACTATTATCCCTTTCTCCTTTTCCTCCACTATTTTATAATAATAAGAACACTTCCATCACAGTGATGTAATCCTGTGCCTGTCATCTCCGCTTCTGACCAGCTTCTGTTCCCGCGGCTCGCACGTGTGACTGCACAATTCTACGTGACTATGTCTATTGACTATGTGACTATGACTATTTTTCTGTCTGTTTCTCTGCATTAAAGACATTTTCGCCATTCTCTGTTTGCATCCTGCATTTGGGTCCTTCATCCCCTGACACGAGTGCTAACAAGAATCAAGCAGCACAGTCTGAAGCTCCAGTTCTTCTTTGATATGAACAAACTAACCACTGTAAGCACAGATGCTAGCAAAACTGGATTAGGAGGAGTTTTCTTTCAACAGCATGATGAGCAGGATGCTTGAGACCCATAGCTTATTGTTCATGTACCTTGACCGACACTTAAACAAGATATGTACAAATCGAAAAGGAATGTCTCAGTGTGATGAAACATGAATCAGTATGGTATTCAACTGCCCACATACTTTCCACAGTATTTAGTGAAATTACAGCATTAACACCAACTCAAAACACCAAAAACTAAGAAAGCTGCAGCTCAGCACCTGGTATCAAAATAAAAATTCAGACGCTGATATTTTATATGCATTCTTTTTATTATTGTTTTTGAAAGTTGCATGTGGAAAATAAATTCCTGGTATGGGGACGATGGTCGGCTTGCCGTTCTTGGAGGAAGCACATCTGGAACAATAAAGTGTGTTTGCAATTATAACTTATTAAGGATATTATTAATTTATTAAGTTATTAAGGACAATGAATAAAGAGAATAAAACTTTACCTATCATACTGCATGATAGAGTTGTAGTCATATGGAGTGTTCAAATTGTTGGTGTTTACTTTTTCAAAATTATTCTCTGTTCCTGTGATTATATGAATTAAAATCAGGTGAGTTTACACCTTAGTTCATTGAGAAATGGGATGTTTTGTGTCAGCCCGCTTGAGCACTTCAGGCATTACCGCCTCAATCACAGAGAAAACGCCCACTCCCAACCAGCTGCACGGATATGGCGTCTAATTTTCTGGCACTTATAAGGACGCCTGAATCCTCCAGACAGTGCCAGATTGTCTTTAGGCTTGCCCTGATCACTCTCCAGCATATTCTGTGTTTTGTTTGTTCTTTTGTTTCTGACCTGATCATTCTGTGTTCCTGTTTTCGGCTCGGCTCGGCTCGCGCTGAACGCGCTCCGGTTTCCGGCTCGGCTCTGCTCTGCTCGCCCTGGACACGCTCCGGTTTTCGTCTCGGCTCTGCTCGCGCTAAACGCACGTTTCGGTTTCCGGCTCGCGCTGAACGTGCCCCCTTTTCAGGCTCGGAATCCTCACCCTCCGCGCACATCGGCTCCCTGAATCGGCTCCCTGAATCGGCTCCCTGAATCGACTCCCTGAATCGACTCCCTGAATAGGCTTCCCGATTCAGCTCTGCACAGCCTTTCTCCCCTGCTTCTTTTGCATCTGCCTTGGATCCTATAACCTAAACTTTCTGACAGAACAATCTGTCCAACATGGATCCCGTGGATGTACCTGCCTCTAGCGCCGCTTTAACGCCCTTGTCTCGCCGACAAGCGGCGCAGGCACAACAAATACAAAACCTCTCCACTTGCGTGCAGGAAATCATTGAATTTTTGCGCACACGTTTTGGTGACCGACTCACCACAGGTGCTCCGCCGCCATCATCATCTGCTGCCCCGGCCCGGCAGGCCCCTGCTCCTCCTACCGCCCCTTCAGCTATGCGGGAGCCTCAGCTCGCGCAGCCAGCCCGGTTTTCGGGCGACCCTGACTCCCGCCGATCGTTTATTATGCAGTGCGACCTGATTTTTAGCATGCAGCCCTCCCAATTCTGTACAGAGCACTCCAAGGTGGCCTACGTCATTTCCCTCCTGTCAGGCCGAGCCCTAAGGTGGGCCACTGTGGAGTGGGAAAGCCAATCAGCCAACTGCAGATTGTTCGCCGCCTTTTCTGCTTAACTCCGGAAGGTCTTCGGCACGTCTACGCCACGCCAAGATGCCGCCCGCTCCCCGCACAGGGGCATCGCTCTGTTGCAGAGTTCGCGGCTGAGTTCCGGACCGAGGCCACTGACAGCGGATGGGATCGCATCGCCATGTATGATACTTTCCACCAGGGCCTCTCCTCTGCTGTTAAGGACGAACTTGCCGCTCGTGATCCACCCCAGGATCTGCATTCACTGATCTCACTGGCAACACGCATCGATCGGCGCATAAAGGAACGCCGCCGGGAGCGTGGTTACCCCGCTCAGAGCCTAGATCCTCACAGTCCTTTAACTGCGAGCGGTTCCCCAACTCATGTTTCGGGTTCTGGCACCCGTTCTTTCTCTCTGCAGCAAGCCATGGAGATAGGACGCCACCCCCTGACCCCCGCTGAGAAGGAGAAACGTCTGTCTTTAGGTCTATGCCTCTACTGCGGAGGTAAAGGGCACATGGCCACATCCTGTCCAGTAAAAGGCAAGGCTCGTCGGTAAAGGAGGGAGCACCCACGAGCCATTCCTTGCCCGCTCCCTCCAAACCCACCATCTTGGTCCACCTTCAGGTTGGCCCTGGAGGCACGGAATTGGCTGCCTTCGTCGACTCTGGGGCTGATGCCAAATTCATCGACCTCAAGCTTGCCCTGCAACTGCTGGTTCCCATGAAACCCCTACTTGAAGCTCTGCTGATCAGAGCAATGGATGGCAGCCTTTTAGGCTGGGCCACGCACCGCACTAAGCCTCATGTCAGTGGGGGAACGACATCAGGAGTGGCTTTCCTTCCTGGTCATCTCCTCTCCCCAAGCCCCCATTATGATCGGGTTCCCTTGGCTTCAGAAACACAACCCACGTGTTGATTGGATGACAGGGCGTATTCTTGATTGGGGTGTGCATTGCTTCGGCCACTGCCTTGCTCTCCCTCCACCCAAACCACTGCCGGCTGTCACTCCCGAGCACTTTGATTTAGCATCGGTTCCTGAGATCTATTATGGCCTTGTGCGCATGTTCAGTAAGGCCTTGGCTACCTCCCTGCCTCCCCACCGGCACTTCGACTGTGCCATCGAACTGCATTCCGGAGCCAGTCCCCCTAGGAAGCGCCTGTATCAGTTATCAGCCCCGGAGAGGACTGCCATGAACCAGTATATCCGGGAGTCCCTGGCAGCAGGTATCATCCGACCATCCTCCTCCCCAGCTGGGGCGGGTTTCTTCTTTGTCGAAAAGAAGAATAAGTCCCTACGCCCATGTATTGACTACCGGGATCTTAACGCGATCACTGTCCGGAACTGTTATCCCTTGCCGCTTATGGCCTCGGCGTTCGAGCTCCTGCATGGTGCCACGATCTTCACTAAGCTGGATCTACGCAACGCGTACCACGTGGTGTGTATCAGGGAGGGGGATAAATGAAATACCCCAGCCGGTCATTACGAGTACCTTGTCATGCCGTTCGGCCTTACCAACGCTCTGGCCGTCTTTCAGGCTCTAGTCAACGAGGTCCTCTGTGACATACTCAATACGTTTGTGTTTGTCTACCTAGATGATATCCTGATCTTCTCCCACTCCATGGACGAACACGTCCGGCAGGTGCGTCAGGTCTTGGAGAGACTTCTCAAGAACGGGCTCTACGTAAAACCCGAGAAGTGTGAGTTTCACACCTCACAGACCTTGTTCCTGGGATACCTGCTTTGAGCCGGTAATATCCGGATGGACCATGCCAGGGTCCAGGCAATCCGGGACTGGCCGACCCCCACTTCCCGCCGCCATTTACAATGGTTCCTGGGCTTCGCCAATTTTTATCGCCGCTTCGTTAAGGGCTATAGTTCGGTGGCGGCACCCCTCCATCTCCTGACGTCTTCCCTTTGCTCGTTCTTTTGGGGCCCTGAGGCTGAGGACGCATTTCTGGGGCTTAAGCGCCGGTTCACGGAGGCCACGTTGACGCCTCCTTGCGCTTTTTTTTTCAGGCACCTTAGCTTCTCAGAACGTAACTACCTGGTGGGTGAGAGGGAGCTCCTGGCTCTCAAACTGGCCTTGGAGGAGTGGCACCATTGGTTGGAGGGTGCAGAGGTCCCCTTTCTGGTCTGGACGGATCATCGCAACCTTGAGTACCTCCAATCGGCTAAACGGCTCAACCCCCGACAGGCTAGATGGGGCCTTTTCTTTGGCCGCTTCCAGTTCTCTCTTTCGTACCGGCCTGGGAGCCGGAATGTCAAGCCTGATGCGCTTTCTAGGGTTCATGCCCTGGAGGAGGAGAAGCCATGTGCAAAGACCATCCTTGCCAAGTATGTGTCGGTCCACACCCTTAGTCTCGCTTTGGAGGAGCGTGTCAAGAATGCCCAAGACAGGGTTGCCCTACTGGTCTCCTGTTCATCCCCGAGGGTCCGCTCTGGAGTTCTTCAATGGTGTCACAACTCCCTGTTCTTCTGTCACCCCGGTCCGCCACGCACCTTGTCTCTGGTCAAGGCACGCTTCTGGTGGCCTTCAGTAGTAAAGGACCCGGGATTTTGTCACAGCCTGCCCCGACTGTGCCCAACACAAGAACCCTCGTGGCCGCCCCCAAGGTCTTCTTCGGCCCTTTCCTATTCCGAAACGCCCGTGGTCGCACATCGCCATGGACTTCGTTACTGGGCTGCCCATTTCCAGTGGCAACACGGTTGTCATGACGGTCATTGATCGGTTTTCTAAAATGGGCTTCTTCATCGCTCTACCCAAGCTGCCATCTGCCAAGGAAACCGCCAAGCTGGCCCTTCAGCACATATTCCGCCTTCATGGTTTCCCCAGAGATATCGTCTCGGACCGCGGACCCTAATTCTCGGCGCAGTTTTGAAGGGAGTTCTGCCACCTCCTGGGCATCTCGACCAGCCTCTCATCTGGGTTTCACCCCCAGACGAACGGACAGACCGAGAGACTTAACCAGGACCTTGAGACCGGTCTCCGCCTCCTTTGCAGTCGGGAACCCTCCTCCTGGTCAGACAAACTTTTATGGATTGAGTATGCCCATAACACTCTTAACACTGCTGCCACGGGACTTGCGCCCTTCCAGGTGGTCCACGGTTTTCTGCCGGCAATTTTCTCCAACCAGGAACCCCGGTCCGCCGTTCCTTCTGCTGCCCTTTTACTTCCGATGCTGCTGTCGAGGCTGAAGAGTGGCCCGAGAAGCCCTGCTCAAGAGTGGCATAAGGCTTTGCCAGGGGGCCAACCGTAGGCGGCGCCCAGCCCCCTGATACCGTGCCAGGCAATGAGTGTGGCTCTCTATTCGGGACCTTCCCCTTAAGGCCACCTGTCGGAAGCTCGCCCTGCGCTTCATCGGCCCCTTCCCCATTTCCAAGGTCGTCAATCCCTTGGCCCTCCGACTCAGGCTCCCCAGGGCGCTCCTGGTCCACCATACGTTTCATGTGTCTAGGGTTTGACCCGTTCAGGCCTGCTCCCTGGTTTTTTTTTCCTTGCCCTTGTGGGGCAGTCTAGGTACCGCCCTCGTAAGCATGACTGTCGACTGAATGACTGGTGTGACAGCCATTCCAGGCATATTTAAAGACGCCGGGTATGTCACCTGAGCGTGCATGATCCAATCATTGTTGTTTGTGGGCGGGTGCACGCGGTCTTGCGGGAGGTATGTACCTAGCTGTTTGGCTAATGCTGCTGCTACTAGTGTTTATGCACTATTAAGTGTGTCTATTGGTTTGTAGCCAGGTTGTATTTAAGGTTGGCGTGACGTTGCTGTTGGGTACAGGCTGTCTTTCACTCCAGGTATGTTAATTCTAGTGTATTAATGTTGGTTGCGGTGGGACTCGTAACTTATGCTTTAATTATTTTGCAGTCTGTGTATGCGCTGATGGAACACCCGCATATTTGCAGCTTGTTGCTGTTTGGATAAAACTGCGAGTAACTGAACCTGTTTAACAATCTACTTCTGGGTATGTATATCTAGTCCCTTGAGCATTATTTGGATTGGTGTCTCTGACTGATTTGTCTTTATTTTTGTCTATTTTAGGGGGGGTAATTGTTCGCGAGCATTTTGTCACTGTGGACTGCGGGCAAATAAGTTACTCCCGATAACATATTAAGACTGCACTGTTGGTTCTGCTGCCATTTTGGTATTTCATTACTCTGGGATCAGTTGTATTGGAATCGTCAGATGTTTGTTCTGCTGCCATTTTTATCTCTCTGTGACCATTGGTATTGGATTTGTCAGTTTTGTTCCCTGTTTAATTGGACCGATTTGAGTATTCATGGATCTTTTTTTCAGTTTCTTCTTTGATTAATTTTTTGTTTTTGTAATTTGATTTGAATCCTGTTTGTTTGTTTTCTTTCATCTTGATTTCCTCTTTTGTTTTTGTTCTTTCCTTTAACCCTTGGTCGAGCCATTGTGTCTAGTTTCATGAGCTTGTGATGCCAACCTAGCCTAGCTCCTGTCTCTCTGAACCTGTGTGGCCAGTAAATGATCCAGAGTTGTCATTCATGGAGCTGAAGGCCTCCAGTGAGGGAAGCTAGCTGTTTTGACCTGTGTGGTGGTGGTGCTTCTCTCACAGAGTGTTTTGCCGTGTCCATTGTATCTCTCTCACTTAGTGTGTGTGTGTGGGTGTTTGTGCGGAGCATACTTGGGTGAGTGGGGTGTCTTAAGATACTCACTGTGCAGCTAGCCACCCTACTGGTAAGCCTCAGCCTGAAAGTATTTTATTTCCTTTTGTTATCCCTGCCTGGTCAACAGTTCTTTTATATTTTAGCTAATTCTTATTTGAGAAATAAAAGCAATTTTGTATTTATATTCACGTCTACTGTGTTTAGTGGAAATGAACCTGTGCTTTATTTTGAGTTTAAATTTCCCCGTTTATAGAAACTGGGTGGCGTAGTCTGCTTTCCGTTTTCGTTGTATATGAGTGTCGACTTTTACCTACCACCGCCCCGCCACACATGGATTTCAGGCAAAGCCCCTCCCCCACCTTATCTACTCAGACCACATCTCTGTCTAAGACAACTTCACCTGCCTGTGACCGTGACGCCCTTCTCCCAGATGCACTAAACAACTTCTACACCTGTTTTAAAGTGCAGAACAACATGGTGGAAATTAAGACAACCCCTCCTGCCAATAAGCAGGTGCTCTATCTAACCTAATTGAGGAGAATTCTATTCCGAATTATCACAGGAAAGTCTGTTGGCCTGACAATATTGCTGACAGAGTGCTCAGGGAATGTGCAGAACAGCTAGCAGATGTCTTTACTGATATCTTCAACATCTCCCTGAATAGTGCTGTTGTTCCCATGTGCATCAGAAAAAGGACGATCGTCCCTGTGCCAAAAAAATCTACAGCATTCTGCCTCAATGACAATCTGCAATCGCCAATCTACAATCTGAACACCTCCCTCTGCAACTGGATGTCAGCATACAGAGATGAGGTGCAAGAACTAACAGTCTGGTGTAGATCCAACAACCTGTCTCTAAATGTTGACAAAACTAAAGAGGTGGTTGTGGAATGTAGGAGAACACAAAGCGGCCATTCTCCACTGATCATTGATGGATCCTCCATAGAGATCATTGGATTGATCATGTTGATCTGGTGAAGAACTTCACCTGGTCACTCAACACCAGCTTCATCACCAAGAAAGCTCAGCAGCATCTCTACTTCCTGAGAAGGCTGAGGAAAGCTCATCTCCCTTCCCCCATCCTGTCAATGTTCTTCAGAGAGACCATCAAGAGCATCCGGTGCAAGTGAATAACTGGTTTGGAAACTTTTTGGATCTCAATACTGTAGAGAGTATAGTGAGGACAGCCGAGAAGATCATCTGAGTCGCTGTCCCCTCTATCATGGACATTTACAGCACACGCTGCATCCGCAAATCCAACAGCATTGTGGAAAACACCACACACCCCTCACACACACGCTTCACCCCCCTACTAAAAGAAAAGTGGTTCCTAAGCATTCTGGCCTCACGGATCTGCAACGTTTACAGTAGGTTTACTGCTCGGTGTTATTTTGTGTTTTGTGTCTCTGTCCTACACTGTCTTGTATTGTGTCATTTGTCAGCATTGTTCACACCAGGTTCCACACGATGCACTTTATGTGGCCTGGACAACCTACTTTAGTCCTTAGCTCTGAGCTCTGTGTGTAGCTCCATGTTGTTTTATGTTGTTTTATGTATTGTAAGATCCAGCTCAAGTCAAGATCATACCAGAGCTGGTGATGGAGCCTTTCATGACAAATTCCTATCACTCCTTTGGCCACCTGGTTTACAATACATACACATCCAGAGACCTACAATGTTTAATGTAAAAGACATTTGTATTTGATAATAAACTACTTTTAATAAAGAAAATGAGTTTATTTATTAAGGAAGATAGCATCATGTGCAAATTGTTTTGAAAATTAGAAATTATCATAACATGCATCTTCTTCAAATAATAACATCTTATATAAAAGCAGGTTTTCTCAGACAGTCCACCCACTGGTATGTTTTTAAACACAAGGCCACTAGAAGAATATACACAGAAATTATGCATACAGAATTTATTATAAGTTCAGTTCAGGCATCATCATTTAGAAACTCTACATTTCACAGTAAAAAAGGCATTTTATTGATGGTTTAGTCGAACAGCTGACTCTATATTTCATATAATTATTTTAGTATTAAATATGTTGACTATTAAAATGAGCTCAGTTTAAAAACTGTCCTTTTGACAAACATACTGTACATCTCAACAGCTCAAGAGAAGTGTGTGTGTGTGTGTGTGTGTGTGTGTGTGTGTGTGTGTGTGTGTGTGAGAGAGAGATCGAGAGAGAGTGTATGTGAGTGTGTGTGAGAGAGAGATTGTGTGTGTGTGTGTGTGTGTGTGTGTGTGTGTGTATGTGTGTGTGTGTGTGTGTGTGTGTGTGTGTGTGTGTGTGTGTGTGTGTTTATAAGCTTCCAGTGATTTTATACTTTAAGTAAAAAATAAAACACCTTTTAGATTTAGTTTAAATGCTTTATTTCAGTGAACAACTTGTTAAAAATGCCAGATGTTCTGCTGCACTATAAGTAAATTCAATTTTAAATGTTAATGCAAACAAATCCTCCAGATGTCACAATTTGTGTGGATTACTTACAAACCCTCAGTGTTACAAAACCCTAATGGGCGTTTTGTGGACAGCATTGCACTGCAAAGATGTAGTATATTGAAGATAAAAATGAACAAAGAAAGAAAAAGAGAAGAATATAACCGCTGTCAGTCAGTTCAGTTTCCTAAACCATCAAAACACACAATAAACCCTGAAGACAGTAAAGTCCTGTCTTCAGGGTTTATAATGGGTATCGGTGAAGGTCGGGAACGGATTAATCAGTTTTCCATTATATCTTATGGGATAATTACATTATCCCATAAGGGATAAGCTGAGGGATAAGCTGGAGTACATGGG
>MU558303.1:4743833-4775735 GCA_024362625.1 Silurus asotus | reverse complement strand
TCCTCTTATGATTGTTTGTTTGTTTAATATGTTATTATTAGATTCGTTTTGGCTCTTTTTTATTTGGTAGAGCACAACGACCTAAAGAAACAGAGAGAAGTATGATAAAAGCACATTTTTGTGGTGTGTGATGAGATCCTCGTGATGGGACTCATCTTGGCTGGAATGCTGAGGAAGTAAACCTGGAATGTTAAAACTCTTTTAATGAAACTATACTGATGTGTGAGTTGAAGAGATGCTAGATGCCCCGCAGTTGCTGCTCCTCCTCCTTAACCCTGTACCTAAGCCGGCCCCAGAAAAGAACAGTTGGGACAAATGTGTCTTCAATGGACCAACACCACGGGGACATCATTCTGCAGAGCAAGCCAGCCAGCCCGCTGGGGATTCACTAATGTGTGTGCCATTGTTTCTCTGAGTATGATGGTGCTGCATGTTGTTTTAAGGGCTTAAACCTTCCCAATGAGCCCTTTGTGTGAGGATCTTACCCTCAGCTGGCTCTTGCCCTCGGGTGATGTTGGACAAGATGGAGTGCTTTAAAGCCCTGGGCTCTCTGGCAATTATGGACCCTTGAGTCTATTATCCTTTGATTGAAAGATTTCCCAGAACTGTCACAAAATTTCTAAATAAACATAAATAATTTTATAATTAATGGACATTACAGTTTCTCTCAGCTGCTTTGGAGCGTTTCTCAAGTCTTCCTTAATATTTGCAAACCAGTAAGTGCATTCTCAAAACAATTTGCACAAACAGCACAACACATTGGATTTTTTTCTCAAAATCCTTAGTTCATCACTCAAAAGTAAATATTTGTGTCAATGAACATGTCATTCCCATCAAAATAAAAAGTCCTTTTGTCATTGTTTACAAACAAGATCGTCAAAATGTGTAGGCATGTTCTCAGTATGACGCTGCACAGTTTCAGGATTTCTAGATATAAACTACAGTTTGGATTACATTGACTGAAAATGCACAACGTTTATTTTCTTCTGTACGGCATCTATGAATTTCAACCGCTCAAAGCTATTTTTTTTGATTGCATATTTGATTTATATTGATTGCAAGAGTCCAGACAGGATTCACACTTTTTCAGTACTGTAATAGTGTCTGTTTGTTTCTTGGTTGTTCATCCATTTTAAGAAATTGTATTTCTGTGTTTCGCTCTTTCAGTCACAATATTCACCTTTGACCTGTTTTAAAGAACTAGTTGATTATTGGTTGATCTGATGCCGTTCACTCTCCTTCATTGGTGACATTCAAGATTTATCTGCACAATTGAAAAATTTAAGTCACATTTACAAAAAAAAAGTTAAATCGAAATTTTAGAAGACAGATTATGACATCTGGTTTAACCATTTTGCATTCAGTGACTTATGCTATAAACTGATGCCAAGATGTTTTGTGGGTTAAGATTATTAACCAGTATAATATATTTTGATTAACATGACAAACAACTGATAATGTAGAAAACAGCAGACACTCGTGCACAATCAATTAATTAAATGTACAAAACCATTCGCAATTTGATCAAAGCAACAAGAAATGCTTTTATGATGTGAACAAATGACTAAATGATCAAGTAGTATTGAGAATTTCATTTCTGATTTAGAAAATGCTCCAAAGCAACTGAGAAAAACTGTAAAAGGCACCTTGTTTGCTGAATTTAGCGCTAGCTCTCTGCAGCAGTGCAGTGTTTTGGGTTATGATAATGTAATGATGGGCCATAAGAGACTTCAGTCAGCCAGCCATTCTGGGTTTTTATAGCGTAGCACATTTTATGGTCCTCATAGTTCAAAAGGCCATGGCCCTTCACCTCCAGTTTTGTGTTTCTTGCTTTCTTTAATCGAAACGCAATGTTAGGCATTGATCTTATTTTATTGCATTGATCTCATTTTTTCTCATGACCCATCATTTTATTCAAATATTGAAAATGTTTTAAAATAAAGCCATTTGGGGATGACTTGCTCATAAAGACTGCATTCCTGCACCGCTAAAAGTTGAGCCCTGTTCCTGGGAAAATCTATGAAGTCTGTAGTGCTTAAAATGTGGGTTTGTTGTCCAGGATTTGTCAGAGGTCACTAGCCAGAAGGCCCAAGATAACCATTAGACCAAACGATGAGGCTATTCTCTCTCCTCTGCTGTGTAGCAATGAGGGAATATCTATCATGAGGCAGGCTAACAACAGTCACCAGCACCATTTTAAAAATGTGGTGATTCATAATGGGCTAAAAGGTCATGTCAAGTGACATGTTAGTATTTCACTTTAAGTTTGATTAAAGATTTTTTGAAAATATGGGGAAAACGACTCAATAGCAGTGCGGCCCTCCGTCCTCTCCAGAGCGGCGCTTCTATATTTCTTGCAGAAATCGATAAGATGAGAAGTGAAGAAGCGATTGCGGCTCACCTAGGGCACACTCCTCTTACATGTATCCTCCTCTTGTAGAAGTGTCAAGAGTGCATTCCTAATACAAATTCCTATAATTAATTGTCCTCAACTATAAAAAGTTTTCATGCTTATTCGTTTAATGTGATTAATTACTTATTGAGCAACATCATCAGACACCAAAAGACAAGACTGTGCTTTCTTTTTCATTTGATTCAGACTGGACTTTTACCTTAACAGGATTAGTCTATGAAGTCTATGGAGGCTTGCTCTTGTTTTTACTCAAATGAATATTTACTCCTGTCGCCAAACAGCACACCGTCCAAGCAGTAATATGAATGTAACTGTACGCACGCTCAAGGGAATCCGGTCACAAGCCGCAATTACCTCTGGCCCGGCTGTAATGGGAAACAAATTTGTGGGAATATTGCTGGCCATCCGTCTTTATTTACACGCGTGGTAATGAGGCTCAGTGTTAATCTGGCTCCAAGGAGCTGCGGTGTTCAGACCACGGCACTGCCTTAAGCAAGCAGCGGCCTGGGGATAAATCAATCGCTCACTCCTCTCCTCTTCCTCATATTGATCAGCTACTCAGCTAGATGGATGCTTTTTACAACTGGATCCTGATACTTTGAAAACTCAATTACCAACAGAAGGACAATGGCTTTTTTTGTGTGGTCTGCCTAAAAAGATTAAAGAAAATGTATAAAAAATGCAACTTAAAGAGATGGCTAAATGTCACGTTAAGGGAGCTGTATCGCTGGGGCCATTGTAGTGACTCTAGACAGCTGTAGACTGGGCTGCTCTGTGTTGTGATATATGTGGACATAAACTAAATATGCTCACATTTTTCTCTCAGTATTATTGCCTTTCCACACTCCATAGCTGGGTGGATTTGCAATGTGTCATGGAGATGAGAATTATTGATATTATTATGTGCACTATAATACCATCCATTACATCATTAATCAGTGATACAGGTTCAAATTAATTATTTGATGTTTCTTTTCTTTTCTTTTCTTTTTTACAGCAGAATGGTTGGATTTTAAATAGGTTACATAAATGCTTTACCAGGCTCATTAGTGATTAGTCAGTCTATCAAGATAATCTTGGAAATTTGTATTTATTTTGGTAGTATGAAATTCCAAATATATTCTAAATGACTGCTAAATTATTGTTTTAGCTTGGTTTTGTCATTAGTTCAATTATAAGCGCTCATGTTAATCCTATGTGTTTCAATGCTACAAAATCTGTACACTATATGGACCAGATTATTTTTCAAAGTACACCCTGTATGAATTTCTGTAAATTTGACTATGTGATGATTTAAGGTATGAATAAGATGTTTATTGTATTGTATTCTATTGAATTGTAATGGAAGGAATCCTGGGAACCCTGAAAAAAAAGAACGGACACAGATTATATTAAATTGTTTTAATAAAAAAAACTTTTAGTGTAATTTAGGGTTTGCATAGGCTCCATTTAAGTGCTTTTATCCTCCTACAATGCATTTAATGTTGGAATGGTATAGCTAGGAAAATAGTTAAATGTTTCTGCTTGGTTGCTGTTAAATTCACTAATTTCAAGAATAAACAAATTGTACATTTTGGTATGTTTTCATTACAGTTAATTATATATCAATGTTTGATCTGTATATGAAAACGCATACCATTAGTGATAACTCATTAGTGCCACATACTGGCTAAGTCTTGCCATTGTTTTACCATGTAGGAAAAAGATCAGAAAACTAAAAGGTAATAGTTGTAATCAGCTTAATATGGCATGACAGCACTGCTATGCATTCACGTCCTAAAGCAAGAAAGATCAAGACAGAGAGACAGACCCAAACTGGATTACTGATTAACTGTGTTTGTAGCAGGGCCAACACAAAGGTGCAGTGTCCCACTGGCCTGGACTTCCTAAGAGTGAGCATAGGATGCAGGAGGTTGACACACAGAAGAATAAAGGGATGGGGGGGTGTCCCCATGGCAGCTCCCAGGAGGGATGTAGCTACGTCCCGTCTGGCTTCCCCACTGAGTTCCAAAATGAACAAGGATCTCTGCACCTGAGCAGGACAAGAAGCAGCCTTGGGCAGTCCAGAGATGTTTCCTCAATTCTCCTCTTTTCTACCCCTGTTCCATAGCTCTCTCTCTCTCACCCAACACCTATAAAAAGCCGTTTGCTCTTTTTCCTTAACTCTCTCTTTCTGCCAAAACCTCCCCTCCTTCTGTCTCCTGACCCATATGGGCTCCCACTGCAATATAAACTTGGCTGTCACAGGAGCTTTTGTGATGTGGAAAACTTGCCATTTTAGGAGACAGCTTGATAAATGCAGAGAGTGGCAGAACAGTGTGCTCCTCTAGCCAGACTCCTCACAGAGCCCGCTGGCCACAAAGAGGAAGGGGAGGGAAGGGGGCATGCAGTGACTTTCTCAAGGATAATGAGCTACTGAACGATGGCTGAACTGTTGCCGTCAACCTGCCCTTCTGCTATCGGCTAATTAGATAATTAGCGAGGTCCTAATTACAGGATCAAGGTGCAGGGAAACAATTAACACAAAGTATCGCCACATAAAACCGAAATGTACGTCCTGCCAGAGCATATTTAATTCCTCCCTTTATCTGGGTACGAGTCGCCATCTAAATAACTACATCCCACACACAAAAGACTATTTAATAAGCCCTAGATTTAGTGGATGGATGATGCCATTTGCAAAAGGTTAATGTTGCGAACAGATAACTCAGTTTAGGCTTCGAGAAAAATCAACCGCAAGGGCAAGTAATCTCTACGTGCAAATTTTGTATGTAAATGTGTTGCTAAGTAGCCTCATCATCTTTGTAAATAATCATTACATGCTGCTGCATCCTCCTTTTCTCCAGCGTGCGAGCCTCCATTATCGCACCGAGGAAGAGCGGCTTAAAAAACAGCAAAGGCAGAGAAGGAAAAATGAAGAGCACGTATCCACATGCTCCCATAAACACAAAACGTGCGTGGCAGAGAAAGAGAGCATGAGTAAGGCGAGAAAATTGAGCCTAACAGCCTGATTCTTAACTATTATTTATCCATTATGGGGAGCGAATAGAACCCGTGTGCTGCTCAGCGGCGGAGAATTAGAAAAGATTTGTGGGCTTTACGAGGCCCTGTCCTCCCATCCACAGCCTGCGGAGCTCCCAGGGGCTGCCACAGTACCGCTGCCTCAGCTTGTCTGTGTCAGAAAGTTCAGGTTATAGGGTCTGGAGGATTCAGGCGTCCTTATAAGTGCCACAAAATTAGACGCCATATCCGTGCAGCTGGTTGGGAGTGGGCGTTTCCTCGGTGATTGAGGCGGTAATGCCTGAAGTGCTCAAGCAGGCTGACAGTCTGATCATTTATCCATAATTAGAAAATTAATATTTTAGATGGCGCTATGATGAACCCATTATGGTGATGGGCCCTGATATCAATTATAACTTCAATTTCAATTTCACTTACAGCCTCAGCAAATGGGCCCTGCTGGTCGGGCGAGCGCTGATGGGGGCCGCGGCTTGCTGAGCGTGACGAATACAGATCGCTGCACATTAGGATGAGCAATTATTTGAACATGTATAAAAACTATTTACAAGCAATGTAATTGACCGGGGTCAGAAGGAGATGCCGGGTACAGAAAGAAAGGGGGGAAAATGGACAGGTTGACAAATTTTTGTTCCAAAGCAAGAGAGGGGATTTATTAATTTCTGTGTCTGTAATTGAATTTTTGAAGGGTTCTTGTTAAAGCCTGCGTGGTTTAGCTCATCACGGCACGCTGACCTCCCATAGATTTCACCCTCGCAGTCCTCTCAGCTCACGGGAAGGACGCTGAGAGAATCTGAGCAGTAAAAAAAAGAAGGAACGGCAGTAAAGACATTATAAAAATGAAGAGCAGCACAGATTCGCACATTATCACAAAATAATAATCATGTAAAGTCAAAACACAAGTAAAACAGATTATATACATATTATATATCATATTATATTAACACTTTATATTATATAGACAGGCCTATATTGTGTACATTATCATATTATATTATAATATAATAATAATATATCATATCATATTATTTTATATTATATTATATCATAATAAATTATATTATATTAAATATACTAAAAATTAATTCCTTCACATAAACCTTTATTTTATATTATATTGATATTTTTGAAACACATTGATACACTACAGAGTATAACGTTTTACTGAAGCACATAACTCATTATAATAATTGGCATAAACGTGTACAAAATGCTTATAAGCATTTATTATTATAGCATTTATTGATTAAAACTACACTTTATGTAAATCTTGTTTGTACAATGCATTGTACATACATTTAAAAGTATTTATAATACATTATAAATACAAATGTAATATTATAATAATATCTGTATAATATAAAACCTTATAAAGGCACACATAACTTTTTAAATAGCTGAAACTTCAGCTAGCACTACTTTAAATACTGCAAATCATAGCAACATTCTGTGAATCCGTTATTAATAATGCATTATAGGGGATATATCAGTAATAAAGTAAATAAAACTTGATACTTGATACAACTTACCCACACATATATAAATGCTTTTAAATAGTTATAAATAATGAAAATTGTTATTATAATGATTGGCGTAAACTAAAAGTTTAATAAGTAATTACAGATTCTTTGCCTGATGCTAATACCTTGTGAATCCTGTATACATAATGACTTATAAATACACATATAATGCATTATAGAACATATACCTATCAAACAAATTACAAAAGATTTTTTGACCCTAATAATTATGATCCTTTTAGTCATAATACTTTATTAATACACTTAATACACTCACATAATGAATTGTTTAATGTGTATAATTAAGAATATAACACATCTAATAACATCTATTAATCTTAAATGAAATAGGATAATAATATTTTATATACACTTTATAAACGTTTGTTATAGTTACATAATGCTAGTTATAGTTACACATACAGTAAGTACAGTACATAACACATAAGCATATGACATAAGGATGAAGTCAGGATATGTAAGACATTATTAAGACTGTTGTAATGCAATATAAACATGGTCTTGTTTAGTACCTGTTGTGTACCATGTGTGAATTTCCTGCACAATATATATTATAAGGCACTTTGTTATAGTGCTTTATGAGCTTAAAAGGTTTTATGTAAATCACATTATAAAGACATTGTCTAATTTTTGTATTTTTATGTAATTAATATGCATTAGAAATTATATGAATTTGTGCCAGATGTTATAAACTGTTTTGGATTACATATGTATTTATAAAGCATGAAAGAGAATATAGGATTATATAGGTTTTCTTTCTGTAGCGTTTCAATAATTTATGTATATTCGTAGGAACACTGTGTGGGAAGTGGAAATGCTCCTTAAATGGTACAACTGTTAATCCCGGGGATGTACACCAGGTCATTTTAAAGCCAAACAGATATAAAAGGTCAAATAGGTAATGCAGGGTAAATACGTAATGCAATGTGTCATTTTATTTATCATTTATTCCAAATGTTTCACAAATTCCATCACGGCAATAGAAAATGAACTACTCATTCAAAATGATACCCAAATTATGTAATACTGTCCACATTTGCTTTCAATTGCTGCACTGTAATTGCATGATGAACAAAGCATCCGCTATATATCCTGGACTTTATTTCTTTATTCGCTCCTGTATGTTGGCGTATTTCTAAACTGTATTACAAACAGCATCTTTAATTTGGCCAATTTCCCCAAAATGAACTGTGATTAAGCTCTGCTTATTATTTACACATTTTTCATAACACACAGCTTATTGCTCAAAGGCATGCCGTGCTGTCGTGTGTCTCATTCATCACAAGGCTTTAGAGGGGGAAGAAAATGTCCCTTATAAAGGTCTATCGTTTCAGGCAGTCGTTCTCTCAGAGGGGGACTGATGTTGCTGTTTAACACACAAATCCCCTTCTTTCTGCCCAAATGTCCCCCATCTGGGGCTCTAAAGATCCATACACAGCCCCCACCTCCTTCCTTTACCTCTCAGTCCCTACCACGTGCACACATGTATACATTCACACACACACATACACACACGCTCCGACCCCCCGGAACACACGCAACTTGTTTTTCACATGTCAGTTTAATTGTTCACTGTCAGGGGCAGAGCAGCGGATAACAAGCTTAGCAAATGATGTCTGCTGTTGCTACACATTGATTAATATTTTACATGTTATTATCCTCTGTCTATTACAACAGCAAATTAAACTATAAATCACCCCCTCCGCCGGTGTCACCCAATCATAAATCGTGGCTCTCTTCTCCCCGTGCCTGCCACTGTGCACTAGCGTGCAAGGTCCCTCTGCTTTTCACGAGACAGCAAAGTGGCAAAAATAGGCCTGTGTTCTTTGGACTGAGTTATGGACCAGTCATGGGCACTGTATACATCGGACCAGTGAAAAATGGAGAGTTTGTTCTACTATTAAGCAAAAGAAAAGCAGACTTCCTTATGTACCAAATCTGGAGTGTTAAACACATTATAGAGTTTTATATATTTTTTTTATTACTATACCAATGCTTTGTTTTTTATATTATATTGAAATAAAGTGTAAAGTAATTCCTTTTCTGTAATAATAAGTACAATAAAATAACCAAGGGTATATTTCTAATACTATCTAAACCACCTCATCCAGGGAGTATTCCCACTTCCCACACACAGTGTTCCCAGGATAGGTTCTGTATATCCAGAGAAACCTTTCCGGGATAAAACACTTGCTTAATATAAATTACTCAATAGATAATAATAAAGCAATAATATATAAATAATGAATAGATAAAACAAATAAATGATAAATGAACATAAGTATAACAATGAATATAAATTCTGAATAATTTAATAATGAATGCAATTTGTTAATATAGTGTTTTTTTTACATTGTATTCATAATACCTTATACTTGCCTGGCATTAGCCTGAATAAATTCCCATTCTGTATAAGCCTTAATGTTGCTTCACATAACGATAAGATTATATTTTTAGAAAGCGGTATAACAACTTTTTATACAACAGGGTTAGACAACAGCATTCTAATTAACAGAAATTATAATATTTTATGTATTTAGTTGTTTTGAAGTATAGGCATTTCCAAACCTTGTGAACATTTACAGTGTATAGGACAGTAATATTCATACTATAGAATATTATTAATGCATTTACGAAGCACTATGAATAAAGGGTCCACATAACATTTTGCATTTCACTATAAAAAAATGTGTATATATGACATATAAGCATTATATGTATACAGTACAGTATTGTGCAGTGTATATACCTGCAAGTAAGCTATACAAGTTTATGTGTGCTACATTTATTATAGGCATAAGATGCATTTCTTATGTATTAGGATTCATCTTCTATGCTTCTTGCCACCTATAAAGTATTGTGTAATCCAGGTTCCTGCATGTGCACACAACTGGCATAAAAAGGATATTCAAATATATGAACGTTTTGTATGTTTATGTACATAAAATAAGTATTAACTGGAACCTAATCAAAAAAGCAATTAGGGCATTTACTATTTCTTAGTAAAAAGGCCATGAGGGATAAAAGAAAGAGAAAAAGAATTCATTTGTGTTTATGTGTCAGAATGTGATGTGAGGCTACAGATCAATCCTCTATTAAAGAAAATAGAAATTCAGTTGTGATTGTGAATAAATAGTTTTTACTCCCACTTTAGGATCTATTTCTCCTGGATATCCTCAGAAATATCAGATGACCTTTTTACTGTCATTTCTTTCCTCATTTTCACTCACTGGCCAGCAAATCTGTTGGCCCCTGTTCCTCTGAAAGCTAAAAATCAATTTATACAGTCGTCGTGCATGCGGAGACAGGGAATGGGACGGCCATGCAGCCATAATGACATGGCCAATTGCATTGTGTTAGGAGACAAGGGGTCAAAAGGGATCTGTGCACAGCGGATGGGGTGCTTTGTTCACTGTGGCAGCATTAAGGCAGTATTACACGCAGGGTCGAGTGACCGTACCAACAGGAGGCCGCATCAAGCCCATCCCATCATCACTCTGGGAGATGAGCGTGACATAGAAACTGACATTACCAAGAATGGGAGAAGGGGTGCACAGAGATCTAAATCCACGGGACCCCCGCCACCGCTCCAAAAACGCCTCGCAGTTCACCTTCTGATAGGAGACAGTGACCTCTCCTAAATCCCATTTTCAGAAGGGCAGGAACAAAAGCATTTTCATCCACAACTGCCCTCTATAAGTTAGCCCCTATTCACGCGTGAAGCGAGGCATTCTCATTTGTATACGGATTCACGGAGCATCATTTATTTATTTATCTACCAAGCGGATGTCGCTGAAGAAGGCAATACTCACTGGCTGATCCTACTTAAGCCCCATGGATCTCTTGCAGATAAAGTCCCTTTGGGCTCCCCAATGATTTATCAATTTGCAATGTTTATTAAGATGGCTTTGCCGTTCCTGCGTAGCATTCCATACCACCTGTTGCTAAGACCTGGCATGTTGTGAAGGTCAGTCAGTGTAAGACTTTTGTGGCAAAGTGCAGGTGAGTGTGTGACATGCAGCTTGTCCACTGGAGTCCATAGATCTGGGGTTAAGTCATCTGCCCTGATTTGATCGCCTTCTCCATTTTACAATAATTACTGCACACAAATTACAACTTTATCAACTTTCTCTAGAGATGCCATTGAGAATCTATGGCTAAAGGTTCGTGTCATGGCCTTGCATCTGACAGCATTTTGGCCTTTCAAACTGGAGCTTAAAGCTTGGATCGAGGTTGGGATCAGATTTATAGAAAACTATTTGGAACTAGTGGTTCACAAAGTTTCTTTTTAATTATCATTACTTTAATCTAAAATGAAAATTATTTATTGTATGATAGGTAAGAATTTCTAAGATATTTCGATATCTAGTCCCGAGAGCTTTAAAAATGTCTGTAATGACACCTAAAGCACTGTCTTACTTTCTGGCTTACACACAAAACAGCAATGAGCAGCAGGATGTAGGATCTGGTGGAGATGTGACAGGCTGGAATCTTAGTAAAGTGAGCTAGCAGTAGTGACAGACTGATGAGTTGGTGTTTTGAAACAATAGCCGGTGAAGCCGATGTGTGAGGTGGCTGTCAAAGGACCCGTGATTACACACCTGACCCCTTCATCCTTGCCCGCTCTCCACCACCGACACTTCTGTCACTACGCCTGCCATTCTCCTTTTCAATGTGCCAGCCAGGGCAAGTGCAGCCACATTTTAGTGTTGTTTATTGATTTCTGACCTTGCGCTTAATAGTTTTCCCAGGCCCCCCAAATGGCTTTTGTAAGCAATAGGGTTTGTACATCTCTCCGATCAATACCTTTTATATTTACAATAAAATTGAAACGGCTTCTAGCAAGGGGGCTGCTGGCCCGGCATTTGTCATCCTTCTGCAAGGGAAAACTATGTCATTATCTGAATTAAAACATTTATTTCTGATTAAGAGCATGTCCTATCTCATTAATTTTTCCCTTTCCAATACTCGGGGAATGGAATCCTATTGATTTTTGCACTTTTTACACGTCTCCACTACTGGGAAGATAATTGAGAAGTTAGCCAGAATAAATGAAGTTTCAAGTCTAGCAGGGGCAGCCAATACCTTGGAAATGCAAGGTGTTTTTGTGGGGCAAGGTTTTTAATTTTGCAGCTAGCGAAGACAAGGGGACTGAACAAATTGGATTAAGGTTTGGGACATAGGGTTGGGGAATAGGGCCTGGTCCCTCCAGGTGACATGAGTAATAAGACAAGTTTCAGCTTGTCCCTAAACAAAAACCTCTACCAGCAGAGGAAGTCTAGACTGAAGAGCCAAAAGCCTATTAATGCTAAGGTGGCTTATTGTTGAGGCGGAATTGGGAGTGAGTAATCAATGGCTGAACCAGACCTTTCAGCATGTCATGGCTATTGATTAAGCTTTACTAAATGAATGAGATTAGATTAAAGACCTCTTAGTCTTCATTTCAGAAGATTGAGCTACATCTAACCTATTATTATACTAATGTTTTAGGTTAAGAAAAAATAATGAACGTAACTTATTATTATTGTATTTTTTTAACACATGAAAAGCCTATAGGTAAACAGTACATATATTTAAAGGTATGGTATACACAATACATATAAAGATAGCAATATAAAAATATACATGCAATAATCAGTACAGAATAAAATTACACAGTAGTATTTATTATTATTATTATTATTTTTTACAAACTGAAGAAAATTATTTATTTCGAGATTGCTAAGCAGAACCTTACAATAATTCAATTAGTGCTAAGATCAAAATGTTTAGTAATAATGTTAGCTGTATTCTAACATTGCAGGATCACTTGTAACCATACATTATTTAAGCCTTAGAAACCGGTCAATAACGTGACAATGGAAACAATTTTCACGTTAATAACTGGGCAGCTTTCCAGCTTGCTCATCAATTTCTACTTTGCTCTGCTTACATGTGTGTATAACTGATTTAGTTAACACCCCCCCCCCCCAACAAATCTAAATAAATAAATAAATAAATAAATAAATAATAAATAAAAAATCTAGCTCATTCCTAATACAACAGTTATACCATTAAACATTAGGTTATACTATTAACATGCAGTTTTTCTTTTGTTTCCACCCATTATTATTTGCTAGTAACTAATCCCTGCCAAGCAACTAATTATTGACTTCATATTAAGGTTTTGTAATCTTTTCTGTTTTGACTAGAAATAGATTTATTGTCACTTGTTCCTAGACAAGTCTTGGGTATTTGTCTTGACTAAGAGTTTTAAAAAATTATGATTTTGTTGTTTTGCACAAAGTTTGACAAGAAGTTACTATACTTCTAACTATAACTATAGTCATATCTATCGCTATAACTATAGCTAACTAATCATTAACACAAATGCATAAATTAAGCCAACTAGTTGAAATAAATGCTTGGCCTCCTGACTCAGCTGGACTGGATTTTTGGCTTGACTCTGACCCATTCAAGACTCAGTGTCAGATAGTCCTGTTCCTGGAGGTATCCCAGACTTGAGGGTGGCAGTCTTGAGTACAGCCCTACTTCCTCCCTACAGTAGATAGCTGGCAACTTAGATCTGAGAGAAAATGTTGTCTGAGTTTAAATGGACATTGCCCATCATGGCTTCTCCTCAGCTGTCAGCTAACAGATTGGAGCAGTACATGCATCCCCCCAACCCCTCTCTTCCCCTCTTTCACTCCCCCTTTCCCTCTACACTGACCGGCTCACTGGCCAGCTGACCGGACATCTCTCCGGCTCCGGCTGAGCAGTTGATCAGCCAAGTAGCAGGGAACCTGCCAGCCACAGTACCTGCCTCCGAAACAAGCCTGACAGCACATTAATTCAACCTGCGGAAATCACTGCAAATAGGCAGGAGACATTGTGTCCACTGAGAGCGAGAGAAATGAAGAGAGAGAAAGGGGGCGGCAGGGAGAGAGATAGAGCGAGTGTGTAAGAGGAGCCTTTTAATGAGCTGCTATAAGTTACTCTGTCTGACTTGACCATTAGAAGACTGTAATGCGCAATTGGTTGAGAAAATGTGTTGCAACTGTGATAGGCACCCATGCCAAAGGTGGTTTAAATCACAAAGGGGGCATGTGGTGTCTCACAGTGGTGAATTACACTCTACTGATACTTTATTGCCATATTTGGAGGTACTGTTGAAGGTCTGACTGATTGATTTGGTGCTTCAAAAGTGGATTTGCATCTCATCAGGACAATAGAAATATTTAAATGACACGACGAATCAAATTAGTTTTAATGGTCTGGAGGAGCACAGACCTGGACAGTTGCAATCACAAGCTAAACAAATGGTTATCAAATGGTGTCTGCACACATAATGCCATTATAGAATAATAAACTACAGAATATATTTACATATTTTCTTACAGATTTCGATTTTCTTTTTGGTTTACAGTTTAAAAACAGCACATAATATATTGTCTGATTTTAATATGATTTTCAAAACAATGATAAAGCTTGCTTTGCATTGCAGTACATCTTGTTAAAATAAAATATTTATTAGAAAACCCAATTAGTTTTGATGGCAGGATGGTATTATTAAAATGGGCTCTTTTCAGTCGAGGATCTCATTTACTTGTTTATAGAAACACAAGGGAGAAGAAAAAAACAAGGCAAAAAAAAAAAGAAAACGAGGTAAGAACAGCTTCATTTGCGCTCGCATTTCCATGCACAAAACAGTCTGAGGAGAGACACAAGAAAGGCTGCGAACATTCATCACAAACAAACCTCAACATCCATGAAAAATTACAGGATTACCGATGACCTTCCAACCAATCAGCCTGTGTAATTACACTCGTTTATTATGGCCAACAGGGACAGAGCAATACAGAGATGACCATAAAGAGAAGCAAAATGTTTATAAATAGTCGACCAAAAGAAAAATGCTAATACAAAATCATTTGATTTGGCTTCAGTGATTAGAAGCATACATTAAATTCATACATAATAGAGTGTACTTACATAGAGAGTGTATACTGTGTAAAGGTAGAATACTAATGCTAAATAAGCATCTTGGAGAACTTGCCATAGTATAACTGATAGACTTTGGCTTTGCAAGTTCTGGAAAACCTCAGTGATGTACAATCTTTTCGACAAAGGAGCGGTGTGGGTGCAGGTTCATTTGAACCAAGCGGGGGCAACACCAGATTCTACCTTTCTAAATATGATTTGTTCTTTCAATGTTTATCACGTGTGGCCCCTCCTTGGTTGGAATGAAAACCTGCACCCACACGTTCCTTGTGGAAAATTTTGGACAGCCGTGCCTCAGTACCTCAATATGTTTTGATTAATCGCATGAATTCAATTTTTCTAATTTTTCAGCCAATCATGTGGCAAGTAAAGAATGTTGGGTAATAATGACTTCAAACATCAGGATGGAAAAATAAATGCTATTTAAAATTTCACTTTAGCATGGTTCCTGTGCACCAGATAGGCGGATGGGAGTATTTCAGAAATTGCTAAGATTTTCACATAGAACATACTCTTGAGTTTACCCAGGAATGCTAGTTGATGTCAGAGAACTGGATGTCTATGGACCTTACCTGTATCAACAGTTCAGGCTGTTCAGGTGGTATCAGTTGTGGTGGTGCTGTAATGGTATGGGATCTATAGTGCAGACATTGGGCACCTTAATACCAATGGAGTCTCTTTTAAATGGCACAACCTGAGTAATATTGTTTACATGTTGTTTAATATTGTTCCCCCCATTCACCAGGTCTGAGGTTAACAAAGCACCTTTCATAAGTGGTAGAATCCAACAGACCATGCCTGGGATGTGAAACCATATACAGGGAGTGCAGAATTATTAGGCAAGTTGTATTTTTGAGGATTAATTTTATTTGAGGATTTAATTTGAACAACAACCATGTTCTCAATGAACACAAAAAACTCATTAATATCAAAGCTGAATATTTTTGGAAGTAGTTTTTAGTTTTAGCTATTTTAGGGGGATATCTGTGTGTGCAGGTGACTATTACTGTGCATAATTATTAGGCAACTTAACAAAAAACAAATTTATACCCATTTCAATTATTTATTTTTACCAGTGAAACCAATATAACATCTCAACATTCACAAATTTACATTTCTGACATTCAAAAACCAAACAAAAACAAATCAGTGACCAATATAGCCACCTTTCTTTGCAAGGACACTCAAAAGCCTGCCATCCATGGATTCTGTCAGTGTTTTGATCTGTTCACCATCAACATTGCGTGCAGCAGCAACCACAGCCTCCCAGACACTGTTCAGAGAGGTGTACTGTTTTCCCTCCTTGTAAATCACACATTTGATGATGGACCACAGGTTCTCAATAGGGTTCAGATCAGGTGAACAAGGAGGCCATATCATTAGATTTTCTTCTTTTATACCCTTTCTTGCCAGCCACGCTGTGGAGTACTTGGACGTGTGTGATGGAGCATTGTCCTGCATGAAAATCATGTTTTTCTTGAAGGATGCAGACTTCTTCCTGTACCACTGCTTGAAGAAGGTGTCTTCCAGAAACTGGCAGTAGGACTGGGAGTTCAGCTTGACTCCATCCTCAACCCGAAAAGGCCCCACAAGCTCATCTTTGATGATACCAGCCCAAACCAGTACTCCACCTCCACCTTGCTGGCGTCTGAGTCGGACTGGAGCTCTCTGCCCTTTACCAATCCAGCCACGGGCCCATCCATCTGGCCCATCAAGACTCACTCTCATTTCATCAGTCCATAAAACCTTAGAAAAATCAGTCTTGAGATATTTCTTGGCCCAGTCTTGACGTTTCAGCTTGTGTGTCTTGTTCAGTGGTGGTCGACTTTCTGCCTTTCTTACCTTGGCCATGTCTCTGAGTATTGCACACCTTGTGCTTTTGGGCACTCCAGTGATGTTGCAGCTCTGAAATATGGCCAAACTGGTGGCAAGTGGCATCTTGGCAGCTGCACGCTTGACTTTTCTCAGTTCACGGGCAGTTATTTTGCGCCTTGGTTTTTCCACACGCTTCTTGCGACCCTGTTGACTATTTTCAATGAAACACTTGATTGTTCGATGATCACGCTTCAGAAGCTTGGCTATTTTAAGACTGCTGCATCCCTCTGCAATATATCTCACTATTTTTGACTTTTCTGAGCCTGTCAAGTCCTTCTTTTGACCCATTTTGCCAAAGGAAAGGAAGTTGCCTAATAATTATGCACACCTGATATAGGGTGTTGATGTCATTAGACCACACCCCTTCTCATTACAGAGATGCACATCACCTAATATGCTTAATTGGTAGTAGGCTTTCCAGCCTATACAGCTTGGAGTAAGACAACATGCATAACAGGGATGATGTGGTCAAAATACTCATTTGCCTAATAATTCTGCACTCCCTGTATTTTTTTATCTATAATACATGTCAAACCAACATACTGTATAGTTTTACATGTAAAATCTGCTGTTATCTTGGACTGTGTGCTGTGTATTTTATGTCTGTAATTACTAATGCATGTATTAAAAATTCTGAAAAGATAACCACATATTGATGCTCTTGCCTTGCTATGATATTGCCACTCCCACCTGCTAACCTCTGGAATAAGATCAGGCACGGTCCAAACATTGTTTCTTTCTGCACACATGTATTTGTATTTGCAGCGTAAATGAGTTTCTCTCCATCGCCTCGCTCGGCTTTGGTGAGGGAACACACATCAGTTCCATTCCCACAGGAAGACTACAGCTCCTGACATCTCGGCGGTCAGTAAATGGCTTTTCTGCAGGCGGGGGAATAGGCTGCTGTGGCTGTGATGTGTGTGTGTGTGTGTGTGTGTGTGTGTGTGTGTGTATGCTTGCAGCTGTTTACTAGAGTGCACCCAACTGCCTTGCTGTGTTCTACCTGCCTTCTACTGCCTGCTGTCATTATTCCATGGTCATCAACACAGAAGTTATAGTTGGCCAAAACCCATCAGGTGGGCTGGACAGCAGATAATTGAGGTGATGATCAGAGCTGCTCAGGAACAATTGATAGTGATGGAATCAGCTTGGGAGGATTTTCAAGCATCCTTGCCAGCCAAGCACCTCCTTCACCTTCAGAGCAGCAAACAGAATGTGGAATAACATGTACATCACTGTGGTGTGACCTGCCAAAGTCACCTGGTGACACCTGACTTTAATGCAGCTCAGCCAGACTTAAGTCGCTGCTGAAGCACAAGGCTTATTACAAGTCACATATCACATTCTGAACAGAAGGAGCAGGAGAGAAATGACTCTGACTCCATATCTCTTTTTGATCCATCTGTTTGACAAGTTGCCAAACTGACCAAATCCCCCTAAGCTGGTAAGGCAACGCAGGTTCAGGAGCGATATTTCATAAGCGCAGCATAAGGCGAGGAAAAGCATGTTGGGGGTTATTACTTTTTTCCCCCCTAGAGATGACTTTCCCTGGATTGAATGTGTCAAATGAGATGTCTTGATAGCTCCTATACATAACTCTATTTCCTTTCCTTTTTGTGTTTTACATTTTTTTTCTGTGCACAAAAAAAAAAAGAAATGCAATAAATTGTTTATAGGCAAAAGTATTTTTGTATTCATCTCTAGAGCTTCTGACTGTTTTTCTGTATGCATGTGGCACGAATCCCCTATTACAATCAATGAAACTCGTTGAAACACAGACTGTTACTGTATCGATAAGTCAATAGTCAAGCGTGAAGGATGCGGGCTGCCATGCTCTTGACGGCTAACAGGATCAGGCTGCTAACATGTGAGAAACACCTGACAGCCCATCAGACCTATTCATTCCTCAGCATCGTGTCATTGTGTAGACAGCAGCAGCTGAGAGGCCGGGGTGCATGACCCATGGGCCTCGAGCTGGCACAGTCAGCAAAGTCCAAAGCTCACTGTCGTTCCAGCTTGCTGCAACTCCTTCAATGGAGAAAAAACTGCCAACGTCTTAAGAACCAGACTTAATCCTCAGCATCCTGAGTCTGATCCCTTGACTGAAGACCCCTTGAGCCCTTCTCAACTACCCTTCTGTCCTTTGGTATTGACCTGAACTGTCATCCTACCCTGCTGATGACCTCAGTGCTCAGAGACGATCTATGGTGGATCAAGGGTTCAAATGATTTTCCTCCCCTCTCCTGCCCCTGTTTTCCTAGTGAGCTGATTGCTAATGGCAACATTGGAAAGGGCATAATGGGCACTCTTCAAACAATAAGCACCTTAAAATCGTACATTTGATATCAGGTGTTTTATTTGGAAGAACTGTTTATGCTTAGAAATACAAAAAAAACTATTTGCTCAAAATAATTTAATAAATAATTTAACACCATCTAACCCAAGCAACATTTTTATTTTATTTTAGACTGCACCTAGGTTTAGTTTTTTGCAAAGATTTTATTGTGTATTTAAACCAGACCTTAAACCTTAAACAGGGTATCTAAACAGTTCTAAAACCAGACCGTCTAAAAACAGTTTGCCTGAAGATGTCTGAAACCTCACCACACTTTGTGTCATTTTGTAAACACATAAAGTAAAATGAAATGAAATGTGCATACATGTAATCAATTTGGCTTGTGATCACAAACCCGAGATTGAGGACATGGATTGTCTATAGTCCATTGTCCATTCAATAGAAAATGTCACACTTTAAACTAATTTTGCAACATTTCCAGACATCACATATAAGTTAGTGCCCTCAAAGCAGTAAAACAATGCTGTGCAGAGTTTATTTCTCCAGGCCATAAGTCTAAAAATATAAGGTTGTTAAATACAAACCCTTTTAATGGTCATAATTATCAACTGCACTTCAGTTGGATTTATTCCACAGCACTATTATATTACCATATTTCATGGGTCCAGCAAAAAGATTTACATATAATTTACATATTACATTAAAAAAAATGGCAAACAGTCTATTTGCAGCATCTTCATTATACATAGCATACAGTATAGTATGAATTGCAAAGCATTGTGTCAAACACTTTGTATAAGACCTTCTGTACCAACATATTTAAGCTGCACTGATTTCTACCATGACACAACATTCAATTGAGATTTTTTTTTTTTTAATGATTTCCTAAGCATATTTTTTTGCAACCCACTTCATGTATGAAGATCGTGCTTTCATAAATAATGATTAGACTTACTGGGCTCATGCAACTTCTTTTATCTGGAAACACAACCAGGTTTGCAAATCATGTGATATTGCGGTACAGTAATGCAGGTCCTTAAAAAGAAAGGAGTCTATATTCTCAATGCCCTAAAGAATTTACAGGGTAAAAACGATCAGCATGTTTTAAAAAATGCCTAGGAACAAAAAACGAAAATACTCACAAATCCAGAATAGACTTGTATGAGTAGTCATTTTATCAAAGTATATCATTTATCTTTAGTCAGCCATGTGACAATAAGGAACTACTAATAATCAGGATTATAGGGAAGATGGGAGGGGCTCGGTTTCAGACCGATCCAGGATATGAGCGGTGTTTCTGAAATTAATTCAGCTACAATCACACAGCTTGTTTGCCAAACCCATTGTTCAATACCTCTCCTGCATTTAAATTAACATTTGCAGTTTAACCCCCCCAAGTCTAACACTCAGCTGCCTTTTTCTCAGTTTAGCTGGCGGCAAATATTCCATTAATCAAAAGTTACAAACAGACTTTGCACTGTCATAACTCTTTGCCATGAGTTTCCTGCTGATTGATTCCTATACACACATAGTGTCGGATTACCATAATGTGTTCTTGTGGCAAAAATTCCACTTGGGGGTTTGGTGAGAGAGGCTGTATGTATGTGTGTATGTGTGTAAGTGTGGATGAAGGTGGGAAAGGTGGGGGGGATTTGTAAGGTAATATGCCCGGGGAAGTAAATAACAAATGGTGGTGGCTCCTCCTCATCGGGAGTGATTTCAGTCTAATGCTCCATCATGGCAAATGCATAAAGAGAGTCTTGGTGGTTTGGACTATCAATTATGAACCTATGTGAGGAGGAAGACACAGTCATTTCACTGATTGTCACTTGTACCAAGCGGTGACACAGGGAAGTGATCTATCAGTCCATTTCCTGTGACACAGGAAGAAAGATGATGAGGAGGCCAGCGACCAAGATCTCAGCAACACACACCCACAGATATAACCCCATATCACAAGCCACCCCCCCCCCACCCCCCCTTCTTTAACATCCTTTCTTTCCTCTTTTACATGCTCCAGGGAACACATTTTAATCCACACTCTTAACCTTTCCTGTCCTACCATTTTTCTCCACACCTATTGATTTATACATCCTGACTGGCCCTAAACAGGTGCTTGTGTTATTGATTAAACTTACTTTGTCCAAGAAGTGTTTGCCACCTCTATTTGTTTTTGGGCTGTGCAACAAGACACACTCTTTGTGAATGCGATCTGATGCTATTAGTGCATTGTGAACTAGTATTACCAGACACAAATTCAATGAAGGAGTCACAATGAAGATACAGAAGTACAAATAATAGAGCATTTATAAATACAGTGTTTTGTACAATACGTTTTTAATGAGTCTAAAAAATGTTTTTCTTCTTTTTTCTTTTCAATCATTAATGGTTACTACAATGTCTTTTAATTACATTCACCTATGTACATAACAGGGAACACACAAAGGCCATGCAAAACTTGATCCAGAGCCAATCCTTGGAACAATGTAAGAATGCTGAATGAGACGGCAGTCCATCACAATGCAACGCACACACACACACACACACACACACACACACACACACACACACACACACACACACACACAAACATTTACAGACAATTACACCAGTGGAGGTCCCTCAAGAAACCCATACAAATCACAGATCTTAATGATAGTCAAAATTGAGCATCAATCAGGGTATCCTGGAGTAATGAGGCAGCAGTGCAAATACTGAATGGGACAATATCATACTATATAATAATAGAATTTCAGATTTTATCTGCTATAATCAACTTTTAAATTAGAAGCATTAGAAAAATTTAGCATACAAGAAAAATTGAGCTTAACCATAGAGGTGACCTCGAATAGTCAAAGATTCGATGCTTCAATAGGAAGAGCCTGATTCAACTACCAATCTCACAGTCGGACATTACAGAGGTGTTACGAAATAAGGATCATACTATTTTGGTTATATGTGGTGCTTATTGTCTGATTTTACATACAACTAGCATTTTTTCTCTCAATAAGTTAATAAACTGCCCATTACAATAATGCTGTTAATTAAAAAATGGGAAAAGAAAAATCTTTTAATAAATATTTTTAACGTGTGTAAATAAATCCAACCCCGATTTAAGTTTCACTTTTCCTGATCCATGACTATCACAGGAGGTGGCAGGGATTTAAATATTTAACAATGTCTGGAATATTCTTTAAAGGGTATATTTTGTTGTAGTTTAATTCTGAAAAAAAAAGTTTTTATTGTTTTTATGTGCATCGATGTTGCGCTGTAAGCAGAGCGTGCTCACACTGGCAATTTAGCTGATTTCATTTGATTTGCCAACATGTGAAAGAACACACACACACACACATACACACACACACACACACACACACACACACACACACACACACACACACGGACACACATGACTATTGGCAAGATTTGATGATTCTGATTCGACTATGTAAATCTTTAGTCTGAGACACCCAAACCTAGACATACAAATAAAAAAAAATATGTTCAATTAAATACTTACAGAAAAAAGAAAAGTCTTAACCTCCTGGCAGAGGCAACCACATTTTGAGCTTATGTATCTTCTCATTATTATTTGTTCCCATAAAAAATTTCTAGACAATCTAAATCTAAATTTGATTGTACTTCAATGCTATTTAAACTGTGTATGTAAATGTCTTATTCATATATACATTTATGTTCTTCATATTTTATTATAATTATTCTCTATTCTTTAACAGCATCTGTTATGTTCTCACAGGATCCTCTTGGAGGACGTGTGCATGCGTGAATATAAATATATTTGCATAGTGGGGGAAAAGGCATATAGTTTCAAGGAACTCTTTTGTTAATATTGTAGCATAAATGAAAAGTAAAGTGCAGTTACATATCCACAGTCTACAAGACACACTCTCGCTTTTCCTCGTTCTCTCTCTGGGTATGGCGCTGTAGAACAGATTGCCCAATCTGACAGTGTGGGCAGCGTAATCTATCTGGCCCTCATTGTGCATCTGACTGGCCGAGGGTTCATTACCATGATCGGTGCTGTAGCTTGCCCTAATATTATCCCACCTCATCTGTAAACAGTGCCATCCATCATACACTTGCCTGCTGCTTATCCAAACAGATAAGGAGTGTGTTCTGATAATTTGTTCATCTTGAAAAAAAGAAGGCGATGAAGATAATCTTGCTGTGATGTACAACGACTCCCTCCTCGCTTTCGCTCTCAGAGGAGACAGTCATTATGATCTCGGTGTTAGTTTATTAATGTAACAGGCCGCGATGACACCAGGCAGCAGGGTTATGGATTATAATGGAATCAGCTCATTCATCTGTTGAGTTACAATAAACCAGGCAGGAAAAATATTGTAATTCGGATCGCGGCTAAGAAGCTTGATGCCGCCTCTCGTTCAGCTCTCTGTAATCTAAACCCAGCTATTATGCAGATTGAAAAAAGCTCATGAGGCAAGATGAGATTGTAGGATGTGTTTTCATTTCAAGAGGTGTGTGTGAACATGTTTCTCTTAGTGTACGTTTGTGTTTATGGTCTCCTAACAGCTTTAAAGCTGTAGGTGGTAGAAAAGATTTCTAAATTGTATATGCGTATTACTGCAGCCGTGGTGTGTTTTGTGAAATCTTTTATGAGTGTAACAGGAGATATTCTCGGGAACGGCACTATGGAAATGTTGCTGGAGAAACAATAATGATCTCCCACAGCTATTGTAACAAAGCCCGCATGCCTGGCACCTTTACTAACAAAATTATTTTGATATATTTTAGTGTGAGTTCTTTTCTTCTCGTTTGTTTCGTATGGTGTGAGTGATAGAAGCAGTTCAAATGAGATTTCCGTTGTATTACTTAACACACTAAGGCAAAGAAAAGTACAGAAACAATGTAGTGATGTATATAGTGTTAAATATAGTGATGTAACATTTTATTAATAGGACAAAATGTACCTAATTGTTGGGATTTTTTGGGGGGGTACATTACAGCACTTAGCAGATGCCCTTTTCCAGAGCAAATTAGGAAATTAACTCACTAAATTATCTCTTTTATACAACTGAACAGGTGATAAAAGAATATCTGCAAGAGTGAAAGGGAAAGTTTATAGGACTGTGGTAAGTCCTGCGATGTTGTATGGTTTGGAGACAGTGGCATTAAGTAAAAGACGGGAGGTGGAGATAGCAGAGTTGAAGTTTTTCGTTGGGAGTGACGAGGATGGACACGATTAGAAATTAGTTTATTAGAGGGACAGGGTATGTAGAACGTTTTGGAGACAAGGTGGGGGAGGCGAGATTGAGATGGTTTGGACATGTACAGAGGAGGGACATGGGGTATTTCAGTAGGAGAATGCTGAGGATGGAGCCACCAGAAAGGAGGAAAAGAGGAAGGCCAAGGAGGAGGTTTATGGATGTGGTGAGGGAAGACATGCAGGTAGTTGGATTAATAGAGGCAGATGTAGAGGACAGGGGGGCATGGAGACGGATGATCCGCAATTAAATCAGTTGAAAATGTTATTTTTTAAAGTCAGTGTTATTTTGCATGCATCTCAGCTTATGAACAAACAAAATGCTTATATTAAATGTTTGTGTATTACACAGCTAATATACATTTACCCAAACTTTGACTTAATTTCCCTACATTCCTGTAAATTCCCATTAGTTTCCAACTTAAAATATTTCCAAAATTCCCCAGATGACGTTCCCATGATAATTTACAGAAGATTTTCCGCCGGTTTGCAACAATAATGATGATGATGAAATCATCAGATGGTATATAGATGTTTTCTACGTAAAATACTTCTACTATTCTATCCATTAATTTTATTTCAAAATGTCTATTTTCTTGTTAGATCATATTCTCATTCTCTAGAAACGTAATTTAAAAAAAGTTTAAACTTAAAAAAAATGCATATTGACATCTATACAGAAATACATATTCCAGTTATATTTTACTTCCTGCTAATATTTGTCTTTTTTTCCCATTGATTCGATTAAAGATTTGCAATCTGATATGCTGGAAGCACATCCCAATGCACAAATAAAGTTTCTATGGGAGCTTCTGAGTGTGATGCCTTTGCAAAAAAACAAAACAAAGAATGCAAATTCAATACTACAATAATCATTATTTGCAATTAGGGGTGCAAATCACTGCTGGGCTCTTAAAAAAACCCTCTCGGGTCCAGAGGTTTGATATCTCACCTTGCAGCCCAGTTAGAACTTGATTTAAACTTGAACTTGAGTCTAATGATATTTCGTGATATAGTCACAAAAAGCAATCTATTGATTCATGTTGATAGACACAAATTTTCCTCTTTTTCCTGTCATTCAGGACGACTTTCTATGTAATGTATTTCGATAGGAATTATTTTTGGTGCCGCCACCGAAGTTTTGTTTCTGCCATGGAATACCACAGACCCAATATTGTTTTTTTTTTCGCCTTTCATATTGATTTTTAAATCTTTAAGCACTATTACTCAGCATTTAAGCGGGAAATTTCATCCTTGTTTTTATTGCTTTATATTTGGTAAGCTACTCGCTTTTATAAACCATCGTCTGTGGTTCCTTCCATTTAAAATAGAGTAAATATATTCTCCCGGTTAATTAAGGAGACTGCGTTAAATAGAGACACACACATTTATTAAAGTATAACCTGAACGCTAACCCTATGATTTCATTTGGCATGTCAGCATTACCCATGATCCTCTGCCTGTGCTGAGTGACATGAAAAAAAAGGAAGTTCATGTCCATGAACACGAATTAATAGATTAAAGGTTGTGACTATAATGACAAAATGCCGTGAGACTGTGTTGCGCCTGGCCCGACCGTGCATCATAGCATTATAAGAAGGTGAAATATGGAAAGATAAATATATACTGTATATAGGCATGTTTTCCATGAGGAGTTCTCTAGTTTAAACTCTAAAAACATGCTGTAGGTGGCCTGCCATTCTAACTTACCTCGAGATGTGACTGTGTGGGTGTGTGTGTAGTGCTTTATAATGAACTGTTCCCAGGATTTACCCTGATAAGGACAAAGTGCTACTGGAAACTAATTATATTTATCTTTTTTTTTTATACAATTAAATAAAATCCCAATCTATGTAACTTTTACTATGTAACTGGGGCTGTATTCAGGAATAAATAGTGTTTATTACTTTTCTTACTTTTCCTTTTAACCAGCTCCATAAGTGACAACCCATGCAGATTTTTTGGTTCTTGTATATGTTCCAGAAAAAAAGGTTCAGTGTTCACTACTGATTAAGTAAAGACACCCCTTAGTTCAGAGATCCGCAATCAAAAATGTTTTCTTATCAGTGGAAAACACATCAATCTGTATGGCACCAAATAAATAAACATTAGGCCTTAGGCCGGGATTGTCTATACAATGGGAATTGACGTGATCTTGGTCTTCAGAGTTCTCCACCTGTCGTCTTCAAACGGCAAACAGTCACATTTGCAATGTAAATGGCCGGTCACTGGGTATTGCATTGTTTCTGTTTCTGTTGTAGCGATGTACAAGCAATAGATAATGAAAACACACAATATGCCAAGAAATTCCTGACTTAACTACAGCTTAAATTGTATTAACCAAATAAAATTGTGGTGGAATTTGGAGTATATTCACATTTACTCATTTTTTTTCTTTTAAGTTTATAGATTGATGACAATCATTATACCTTTAATATTCCCATGTATTCCCTCTGAAGGAAAAGCTTTAAAATTTAGAGTAGAAATATTCAGAAAACATTTAAGATTAAGATTGCTTTTGGAACACATTAATACATTTTGAAGAACTGAAGCTATTCCTAAGTTTTCCCTAAACTTTGTTTGGTCTTTAGGTGAAATGAATGAAGCAGGATTTTCTTTTATAGCCATGGCCCTAAGTAGATCCAGAGAATATGTTCTAAGTAATATCTAATTATGGTGTCCATATTAATGTAGGCCTGTTAGCATAAGGATCTAATGAACATTTATAAATATGAAAGAGGCCAAGTCACAGTGTTCTGGAGGAAGGGAGAAAAACAGGAGCCACAATGCTGAGCGATGAAGATGAAGCCCTGAAGAAAAGAATGTTCCCCCGCAGAAAATTGGTTTAATTAATAGCACATTTTACATAATGATTACAGTGTAATTGCACCGACTAGCAGAGTGTCATTAAATATATCCTTGCTCCTTTACAACACCCTCTGGCGAAAAATAATGAGTTACATTGGAAATCACTACGCAACAGGTTCATAAATAACATTTAAGCCCATACAAGGCAAGTACTTATAAATAATAAATATTTGCCTTTTGTAATTGAACAAAAAATTACTGCCTCTTCTCTTCTCAATGCATGCCGTTTTGTCCTGTTATGACCGTGGAAAGGAGAATTTTCTCATTTTTTCTACCCTTGTAAGTGGTGAATAATTTATTTCATGGCTAATAGTCAACACTGTCAATGCGGGGTGTTTAAAATATACCAGTGTCCAGATAAATGTCATGACGGTGGAGGAAGTGATTATTCCCTGCTTCCAGATATTTTGTTGGATGCAGGCCCTGTATACACTGCAATAAATCACCTTCTTCCAATTACCTGCCTCTATAAAACAAGCCTGTATTCAGATCAGGCCTAAACCTGAGCCCAGAGACCAAGCGCAATGCAGTTATATCTGTCAGACGAGGGGATAATGGAGAGCACGCTGCCTCCAGGGCCGTCTCGTCTCAGGATGTAGTGGAGAATAAAGGCGGAGGGTGCAGCTGGCATGGATTTGGGTAGAAATGTTGGTGTTACTGGGGCATGGGAATAAGAGTTTTGGGACACTTTTTTGGCTATATGTGGTTCTTTGCCAACCTGTTATCACAATGTTGGAGGACCACAAGTGTATAGTATGTATTTGGATGTGTTTGCATTTAATTTTCCCTCTATTTAAATTAATCTGACCATTTCCAGCATGACAATGGCCATGTTCACAAATCCAGCTCCATGAAGCTATGGTTTACAGTAGTCGTCGACTTACGACCACAATTGGGACCGCCAAATACGTCGTAACACAATTTGGTCATAAGTAGAGTAGGCTATATGTGTGAAATTATGCCGGAAAAGTCGAATGGTTGTAAGTTGCATAGGTTGTAAGTCGACGACTACCTGTACATGGTTTGGAATGGAAGTTCTTGAGGTGCCCAGGGCTCCTCACCCTATATCAGTACCTGGCTTTCCACCCTTGTAACTGAATGAAAAACTCCACTCTAAAATCTAGTGCACATTTTCCCAGAGGAGTGGAGATCCTTATTACAGCAAATGGGAATTCCAGTAAATGTGGAATGGGTTGTTCACCAAGTAGATACGAATCTTATGGTCCATATTATGGTCCAAAATTTGGTCCATATAGTGTATGTGCATGTATAAGGTAAAAATTTCAAACGTTGAAAGCTATAATGCTATTTGCCTGAATATCTGGATGTTAAAAAAATACTTTTTTCATTGCTCTACATTATAAGTTATATACAGTAACATTATTGGTTAGTATCTTGTTACCTGAACACAATTACCCCTATGAAATATATGGAATCTTCAAACAGTTACAGTATCAAAGAAGCATATCATCTACCTTCACCAAAGACCAACAAAAGTGCGTATTTGTTTGTAGGTTCTAAATTTTCGGGTTCCCTCTTCTCTCGCTATCTGCCCCCTTTCATTCATTCACGATGGCACTTTAATCATCAAAGCCCTGCCTCTTTAGTGACGTCTGCTTCCGATAGGGGTGTGGCAGATACGTTCTAATTACTGATGATGTAAAAAAATAAGTTTTTCCCCCCAAAGTTTAGAATGCATGTAAACTATTAATTTACAACATTCACTTCCATGAAATCATTAGAATATCCTTCGAGTATTAGCATGGTTGCTAGTTAGCCACATTTGCTGCATATTTGCTCATTCTATGCATTCTATCATTTAGGAACAAACTCCAGAAACCTGGTTTGCACAAACAAAGAAATACAATTCTCTGAGATTAGGCAAGACATTTTAAATGGTTGCATGCATGCATTCATTTGTATTAATTTAGACAATCAAAAGCGTAGAATCAGTTATGAGTTAATTTATGAAGTTTAATATTACTAGCATATGAAACGCTATGCTAATGATTTACATAGTTAATAAATATTTTCTGTCATGTTGTGTTACCAGTCAGGGATATTATGACACGGTGACATTACTATGTACTTTTCCATGCTGTGTTGAATAGCAACCTGACTTTATGGGTATACTATAAAGTATATGCTTATAAGATCGTATAAGTAATGCAGGAAGCCTTTTTTTCCTCCACTCATTTCTCTGTGTGATGCAGTGAGCTGATGAATGTCTGACAGGAATGTATGATCATCACCTATGCAGATCCTTTCCCTGCAATGCTATTCTGATCAGCTGCGTCGTACAGCACTGGATATAAATGCTCGATGCTGTCCCGCTACTATATGCAGGAGGGACATATTACAGTACTTACCTCGTATATTCCTGCACTTGGCTACACACAGATTCTACACACACACACACACACACACACACACACACACACACACACACACACACACGGACAGCAGGTCGGATTGCATTTATGCAGAGTTCATCAATAATGGTAGGTACCTCTTAGGTTAGAGACCTGCTCAAAGAAGCAAAGTTGTCAAAGGCTGAGCCAAATCTTCTCACACACTATGTTCATGCTCGGCCACTGTCACGTCCTAATCTGACATCAGCAGCTGATGCACTGTTCCCTTACATCTCCTTTTCCCCCCTTTCCATCACCGCGTGCACGCCGTAATCACCACAAAGGAGCTCGACCTTTGCCAAAAATTTCTAAATAATTTTCATTCAAACATATTAGCAGTCGAAATACAGGAATCCGTCACCATTTTTGTTGTGAGGACTATCTAAGAAGCAATCAAAGCCGCACGGATGTGTGTTCTTTGTCTTTCCTGGATGGGAGAAAAGCTGCAGATCACCTGCACCACACTCTTTTGCATAATGGCCTTCTTACTCTCCTCCAGCGCAAACGGACAGCGCTTTGAAACCTTTGCCGGCAATCCATTACATTTACCAAGCTCGAGCTCCTTGTTCTTTAATCTAATGCTTCCTAGGGAAAGGGATCAGGATGGGACTTTAAAGACCTTTTTATGAAGGCAAGCATGCAGCGCTTCATCTATCTTTGCCAAGAGGCTCCGACACATTTATGTTCCATGGACAGGTTATGTGCCGCCATCTTAAAGAGCAAAAACTTGCCATTTTTACCTCATTGGCAAAGAGGTGACTGGGAGAGAGGGGCCATCTGCCAAGGCCACACAGTAAATGCAAGGCTGACCAACCGCATGACCAAATTTGAATTACCCATAACTTAACTCAGCATTAAGCGATATAATTATTCATGGATTAATTGCTACCTATTCAAAATGCTATGAAATATCGATGTAAAATAATGATTACAGATTATATTTGTTTTTGCAATCTAATCATCAAATATTATCATATTATTATTGTAATCTTGGTAGAATCTAAAATAGCTGACACAAAATATTAATTGTAAATTAATGTCCAATAAATGTCCATTGTGAAAAGCGCTATAGAAATAAACTTGACTTGACGTGACTATTTAATTGGTTATTCTAAAATGTATATTTGTGTTTATATTTGTGTGTATAAATATATATATATATATATATATATATATATATATATATACAGAGTGTGTGTTTGTGTGTGTGTGTGTGTGTGTGTGTGTGTGTGTGTGTGTGTGGAAGGGGGCTGCGTGTGCGCTTGTGTGTGTGCTCTTGTGTGTGAGACCCATCAGCAGGGATAAGAATAAGTCTTTTATGATGATGGATATGTTGATGTGTGTTTAATGTGTGTGTGTCTGCTGACAGCAGTGTGATTAATGGGTCTGAAATCAGAGCTCTCTCTCTATCACACACACTCACACACACACACACACACACACACACACACACACTGGACTTCCTGTTTACTCGTTCCTGTTATCTACACCATGATGAAGCGTTTAGTGTGTAAGATCAGTTCACAGGAATGATGATCTTATCAATATGTAACAGATAATATCACTTTTTCCCACCGGTGGTTTCTATCTATCTATCTATCTATCTATCTATCTATCTATCTATCTATCTATCTATCTATCTATCTATCTATCTATCTATCTATCCATCTGTCTATCTGTCTGTCTGTCTATCTATCTATCTATCTATCTATCTATCTATCTATCTATCTATCTATCTATCTATCGAGTCTGTAATTTAATTAGCTGGGGCGGTTGCTAATAGATTGGGATGTGTGTTGTCATGGTTACAGATTGAGCAGAAGGCTATAGAAATACTCTTCTCGAATATTCCAGTGATGTTAAGAAGCCACGCCCCTGTTGAGGGTCTTACTGAAGAGCACCAGAGTGGCAGCTTGGCGACACCGGGGCTTAAACCTCCAACCTTCTGATCAGTAACTCGGATCTTTAACTACTGATCCCCCACCTCACGACCCCACTAAAAGGAGCGAACTTCACACGGCAAACACGCCTCAGTTGATTGAATACATGTGTGTTCAGGGGAACGATTCATTTCTCGAGAAAGTTCCAGTAAGAACACGGAATAGGCGTGAACTCTGGCGTTTGGGACGGAGCCAGTTAATCCGGGCGACTTTAATCAGAGAAAACAAATATGTTAATGATTAAATGAATCGTTTTCACTGTGAAAACACACACGCACACATCTGGATCTACTTAATGACAGAGAGAGAGAGAGA